>JAOWBL010003372.1:0-12398 GCA_028564865.1 Zenarchopterus dispar | reverse complement strand
ATATATATGAGGAAGGATACTGACAGGTAGTCTACCCACCCACTGGGATTAAGGGACAGAATCAATGTGGTGAAGATGAATATACTGCCATGCCTGTTACATTTGTTTTTGTCTCTGCCAGTAGATGTTTCACAAACACAATACAAGAAATGGGATGAACTTTTATTAAGATTCATTTGGGAAGGAAAAAGACCAAGAACACATTTTACTATTTTGCAGTTGCCCAAGATAAAAGGGGAATGGCAGTGCCAAATTCTAATGCTGCCCAAATACACTGTCTAGTATACTGGGGCAATACTGACTATGTAGACTAGTGAAAAGATAAAGAAATTTCTGTACAAATATCCAGTTCAAACAAGTCTCATTATTTCATTAGTTACCAAGTAACATTATTTACCCTAGAAAAATGGTACTCTGTAAAACAGCTAACATTGGGAAAGGTCCTTGGATTACTGAAGTGAACAGCTTTGACTCCATATTGTCCTGTCCTGATTCAAACAGTGGGTAGGGAAAGATATAACGGCCATATGTAAAATAATTTCAAAAGTCAAAATTAAAGGTTTTCAGGAGCTCAAGGATACATATGAACGAACAAATCAAGATCAAGTTCAGATATCTACAAATATGAGACTATTATGAAAAGCACATAAAGACAAGTGGAGACAAAATGCATCCTATAATAAAAACATTCATATTAGGTGATTGTAATGTTGTACCCAAAGTTGTGTCAATCTTATATAATTGTCTCATGGACTCAAAAGAAGAATCAACTCTGTATGTCAGGGCTAAATGGGAACAAGAGGTGGGTGATATGTAGAAGCTCGCCAAACTACGACACAGTCACAGAGGTGGTGGGAATTTTAATAAGAATTAAATTAAATTAGATATTTCCGAACACTATAAATAAAAAGTAAACAAAGAAAATTTCAACAACCATGTTGGAGACTCTATGATCACGTGGACTCAGATCATACGCACATTTTCTGGAACTGTGAAAAAATAAAACCATTGTGGGATATTATTCACTCTTCTGTCAGATACTGTTGTATGTGATACCTCAATCTTGACTTGTGTTATATTTAAGATACCAGGAGGAAACTGTACATGTAAAAGTCTGAAACTTGCCTATGATTCTTGTTGTAACTGAACTGTTTATGACATATCCCAGAACTGGCTCAAGACTGATGCACCAACATACAGACAATGGATGTATATCGTGGAAGATCTTCTTAAGATGGAAAGATTGACTTACAAACTTTTGAACAACAACAAGGCTTTGTTGTTGTTCATGTCATCTTTTTTCATTTTAGGTTTACCTTATTGTATTTTATTCATTCCATGTTTGTTGGTGCAAAATGTTTAACAGGAAAGACAAAGTTTGGGAGAAAAGGAAAAAGGAGAAAATCTTATTCTAATTTTGTCTCCTTTCTATAAGAAATGAGCACCTGATATGTGAACATTTTAATTATATATGTTTGTACTTGATTATATTAAAAAGATATTTTTTAAAAAAAAGGACTAAGGATTTATTGGTCCTCCAACAGGTAAGTTCATGATACAGCTTTTCATGTGACAAGATATATTGTTTCTTTTTCAGATCGTGAGCTCTCACCACACCGACTATGTACTGTAAGTTTTTTCTAAACTAAAATACAAACTTCTACCTTTAAAACTGAGAACAGAATTAAATTTCCCTTGCAGCCATGAAACCCTTGTCCTTTATGACATATCAGTTTATGCAGTCTCTGACTTTCTTTGGTGGAGGAAGTGGGTCTGTCTCTGTCTCTGTCAGAGTTGTGAGTCCATATGGGGGGCAGATAGAGAGATTGTTGTGCGTTTGGAGTCCAGTCAGAGACTGGACTTTTCCATTTATGTAATGACAATAAGGTTTTAAAATATGACCTCAAACTTGTCCTCTCTGGTTCAGGTCACCAAAATCTAAATTTAAAAAAAAAAAAAAAGAAAAAGGTCCAAAAGTTCCAGTCAGTGGACTGACCTGAGAGTCTGAAGGTTGTAGTCTGGACTCTCCACCAGATCAGACAGCTGCTTTATGTCTAAAACCTGCAGCTTAAAGTTGAACCTCAGGTCCAGATGTTTCAGATGGGAGGGGTTGGACTTCAGAGCTGAGACCAGAGAAGAGCAGCTGATCTCTGACAAGCTGCAGGCCTCCAGCCTGAATAAAAAAAATAAAATACCAAAAAAACTCTGCACATATAAGCCTGATGTCTGCAGTTTAGTGTTGACACAACTTTCACATCATATTCATGTGAACATACAACTAAAACATATCTGACCTCAGAGTCTCCAGTCTACAGTCTGGACTCTCCAGAAGACCACACAGATGTTTCACCCCTGAATCCTGCAGCTGGTTCCAGCTCAGGTCCAGATGTTTCAGATGTTTCAGATGGGAGGGGTTGGACTTCAGAGCTGAGACCAGAGAAGAACAGCTGATCTCTGACAAGCTGCAGTTCGTCAGTCTGAAATAAGAATTAACAGATGGTAATGCATTTTAATCAGAAATTGTTTTCCTTTAAGCAAGGGTCTCAACCTCCAGTCCCCGAGGGCCACTGTCTTGCATATTTTAAATGTATCTTTGCAGTAACACCCATGATTCAAATGAATAGTCATCACCAGCTCATTTTCAAGGTCTGCACAAGTTTGTTAATGACACAGTCATTTGAATGGTGGTGTAGGAAACTTCTTCAACATGCATGACTGTAGCACTTGAGGACTCGAGTTCGAGACCCCTTTCTAAAATTAAATTGGCTGTCTTCATGTTAATCTGGGTCACTGCTGATATCTGTGCACGTTTAGAATTTAAATATTGTTTTACATCACGTATGATGTTGGTTCCTGATGATGTCTTTGAGGTTCGAAACTAAAACTAAAATCTAGCAGAAACTGCAATTTTAGAGGTTCACTGTAAATATCATCAACAATCTCTTCCAGGAGTCCAGAATAGATAAAGAAAGTAAAGAAATGACACTTGTGGACATGTTTATCTAAATTTAATAAAACTATATTCACCTCTGAAGGTAAATGATGATGTTGGAGCAGAAGGTGAGTGAGACAGCATCTATACACTATAACACCTTCTGTCTCACTCACCAGTGATAGAAAAAAAAACCACTCTAGAAGTTTTTGGGTGTGTGATCTCCTGTAGTCGTTTGTATGACAGGGAAGCTGAAGAAGTCTCGGATTGAACACTATGTTTCATCTCTGTCTTGGTAATATGGTCATGACTGGATTGAAAATGCCCAAATTTGATTATTGATTATGATTTTCCAGTTGGCGGTAGTTTAAGCATACATTGTCTTTTCCTTTTAACATTAATTCTTGTGAACTCTCAAAGAGCCAGAACAGTGTTTGTAAAAATCTTGGACAAGACCATCAACCTTGGCATAAACTTACAAACGAGCTATGAATGCTGGATTCTTATAAGGCTGCCTTTAGGAGGCCATAGGAAATAGTCCAAAAATCTTTTGTAGAGTGTTTGCAGCTGTTTGTATGGATCATTGTGACCACAGCTTTTGCAGATTTAAAGGTTAAAATGAAGTTCTTTTTTTGGTCTTACTTCGACAAGACTGAAACACAGGATGAGTTTAGCACATGATAATGATGTTTGTAGAGGTAGAAAAAAGCATCTATCATCCTGTCCATGCTTTCCTTACAAAGCAACAGATTGCTTCATAATCACATCACAGAAAAGGGACCTTGGATTTAAAATGATGTGTGCTAGGGTCTGGCAGGAAAGATTGTTTCTTTAGAAAGTTGACTATCTCAGACAGGATGTTCGCCCTTCACTACAAAGCCACAGAGTTGCTCCCCATTGCTGTCACACTTTTACACACAGCTCTGTTGTGTTTTTAAGTCTGATCAGACCTTTATGTCTTTGCATGCAACACACCTCAGAGCTGTTGATGTTTAGAGATGTTTGCTACCTCACAAAGTCCACAACCATTTCCTTGGTTTTGTCGATAGTTAGTTCCTGGTTGCTGCACAAGTTAACGAGATACTTGACTAAGTTTGGTTATTATATAATAATCATAAGATATCAACACTTAACAGACTAAACTCCTGAGAAAATTGATCAGTGGAAGAGCAACCTGATGAATACAGTTTAGTGTTGACACAACTTTCACATCATATTCATGTGAACATACAACTAAAACATGTCTGACCTCAGAGTCTCCAGTCTACAGTCTGGACTCTCCAGAAGACCACACAGATGTTTCACTCCTGAATCCTGCAGATTAAGGTTCTTACTCAGGTCCAGATGTTTCAGATGGGAGGGGTTGGACTTCAGAGCTGAGAGCAGAGAAGAACAGCTGATCTCTGACAACCTGCAGTCCTTCAGCCTGACATAAGAAAACAGAGATAAATGTGATGACTTCTGCTTTTTTCTGGAAATTTTCTTGACTTCATCATTTTGTCACTCAGCATTATTATCATGTCAGCTTTCCAAATACAACTGGACCTTTTCATAGTATGCACAACTATTAGCAGATGTGCTTTTTGTTTTTGTGTCAACACTACAGGAGCTGAGGTTCATCTCAGTTCTGAAAACTGCTTTATGAAGTCTTTATTTGCCCATCATTCAGAGAAGAAGCCATCTCTGATATAACTGTTCAATGTCTGGTCCAAACGATGTAACTGGTAACATAAAGTTAAATCCATGAACATTGAACATTTTGTTTCATCTCTGTCTTGGTAATATGGTCATGACTGGGTTGGACATGCCCAAATTTGATTCATGATTATGGTTTTCCAGTTGGCGGTAGTTTAAGCATACATCATGTAAAAAAATTTAAGGAAAACTGAAAGAAGAGGGAACTGCAATAAAATAGAAAAAGAACATTTTTGTCAGAAATTTAGATCGTTTGGAGAAACACAAAGAGGCACTGGAGCCCTGGAGAGAAGCCCTGCTTCTACATAAACTTAGAAATAAATCATCAAACTTCAGCATGATAAACAGCAGTTATAATGTCAGAATATAAAACAAAAACTAAAGAAAGACCTGTAGTTAATTAAAGCAATTTCTGAAAAGAACTAATATAATTTGGACTTGTTTACTCACCGCAGACTAGATCTTATGTACTTATTAAGAATACCATATTCATAATACTCATCAAGTAATTTTAATACTTTATCAGTAGTTTGTAAAATCTGTTCCATTTTCCCTGAAAAATCCTGTTAACTTTAGTGAGAATTAAAATGAAAATCCAAACTGATTTGTGACTCAAACTAGATAAAAGGTCATGAAGCCACCTGAACTTGTCCCCTTCATCTGAACCTCTTCATTCTCATTTGAACAAGTTGTCTTTATCTGAGCGAGTCATCCTCATCTAGATGAGTCATCCTCATGTAAATCCTCATCTGAATTTCTTCATAATCACCTGAACATCTTCATCATCACCTGAACAAGTCATTCTCATCTGAACATCTTCGTCCTCATCTGAATGAGTTGTTCTCCTATGTATGAGTCATCCTCAGATGAACAAGTCATCCTCATCTGAATGTATTCATCACCATCTGAACAAGCTATCCTCATTTGAATGCCTTCGTCATCATCTGAACATCTTCGTCCTCATCCAGATGAGTCATCCTCAGATGAACAAGTTATCCGAATCTGAATGTCTTCGTCATCATCTCAACATCTTCATCCTCATCTGAACATCTGTCCTCATCTGAAGGCCTTGATCCTCATCTGAACAGCTTTGTCGTCTCCAGAATGTCATCATTTTCATCTGAATGTCTTTGACTTCTTTTGAACCTCTCCATCATTATCTCAATGAGTAGTGCTCATGTGAATAAGTCCTCCACACCTAAATGTCTTCATTATCTGAACATCTTCATCATCATCTGAACATCTACATCATCATCTGAGTGTCTTCGTCCAACTCTGAACATTTTCATCCTCCTCTAAACGAGTCGTCTCTATCTAAACATCTTCATCCTTGTCTGGATGAGTTATCCTCATCTGAAGGGCTTTATCCCTATCTAAACGAGTTGTTCCTATCTGAACAAGTTGTCCTCATCTAAACAAGTCATTTTCATCTAAACATCTTAACCCTCATCTGTTCTGACCTCAGAGCAGCAGCTTTTGGACTTCTCTGGTTGTATTTCACAGTTTCAGCTGGGTGAATGTTTTTGCAGAATGGACTGATTCATGGATCACAGCAGGTTTCTCACCAAATGAAAAGTGGCTGAATGACAATGAACCACCAGGAAGTTCAGCTGATAAACACACCTGAAACGTCCTGTTGAGAAAACTGGACGAATGAGAAAGTTCAACATAGGCGTCTGCCTGTATCAAACTTTCTCAGGAGCTGGACTGACAAAAGCTGAAGGTTGAATCAGAGCTTCTGGATATCATGATGGTGCTTGTAAACTTTCTTAGTATAGAAAGTTTTCCTCTTCAGACTCTTGCACAGAATAACAGGAACTCTCAGCTTTATTAACGCAGATCTTCATCTCTTCAAACATGTTTGCATGATTAATGACTGAAGACACGGAGCTCCAGTTGTTGATTTTTATCACCTACAGCTGACATGTAGATGGTCACATTCAGCAACTTCACACTCTGGATGAAGCCCACTGGCATTTCAGAAAAAGTGGGAGACAGCCTATCTAGCTTTTTAAATTTTACTGATGGAAGATCTTGTCACAGAAGAACGATATCGGATGTGAACTGACCTCAGAGTATCCAGTCTACAATTTGGACTTCTCAGTCCACCACACAGATGCTTCACTCCTGAATCCTGCAGGTTCTTGTTCTGACTCAGGTCTAGATCTGTCAGATGGGAGGGATTGGACTTCAGAACTGATGCAACAACTTCACAGTGAATCTCTAAGAGTTCACAACCAACAAATCTGTAATGAGAGAACATTTGATGTCAGTTCTAATAAAACGCAGACTGAACACATTTGAGGACATAACACAAAGATGTCGGAATGCGATGGACATGGGATCTTCAGATGTGTGCTGCAGAACTGCTCATCTAGCTGTTTTTCATATTATACCATGGAAATAAATATAGTTGGGCGTGTCCTTGAGTGGGGATATAAGGTTTCAAGCCTTACTGTTCAGAAACTAGCCTATCAGGAACACCTGAACTTTTATTCGGGTGTTACAGTATGTTGTTGATCTGTTATCTGCTGAATCTTCTTATAGCTTCTGTGATCACTGACCACCATGACTTCCATATAAGGAGTTCTTCCATATAAGGAGTTGTGTTGCTCTCTGCTACAGCTTGCACACCAGATAGAATGCACCACATTCAATAAACAGATAAAGCCTCTTAGGCTACACATATGGAGAAGTATGGATACATCCGAGGAAGTGCCCACCCTCTGCAAAAATGGGACCAAGACTACTAAAAAAGGCTGTTTTTCTGTACTTCTTGGCTTCTTTGTTTCAACTCCATATGTGGTTTAGAGAGACTGAAGCCCTAGTGCTAGCTCTGTAACTATTATCCATGTGTGAAAATAAACACAATGCTTAACTCAAAAGTATATTAGTCGATCATTATACCATTAAGGTACAAACAATCCCAGGCAGAAGGGGAAGTAAGAGAATTCCTCCTTTGACACAAGTTCTCTTAGAGAGGCACAGTTAAAATATTTCACAAACATCATAAGCAATACCCACAGAAATTCCAGGCAGTTGTTCTCCACCACCAATCATCTTCTCAAACCACAATCTACCTCACCCACAGGAATTGCACAAGCCCACTGTTATAATTTTCTGGTGCTGTTAACCTGTAATAATTTTCTTATTAAAAAAAAAATTGACTCAATCCACTCTTCATTCTCTGCTCTTCCCATGCAACCTGATCCCACTGCCTATTTACAGCAAGAGATCATGATACACTCCTCAATCGACTACATCATACTGTTGGACTCATTGACATGACCCTAAACAGGTTCATGTCCTAGATTACTGACAGAACAGAATACATTTCAATCAGAGATCTAAGACCACAAACATAAACTGTTAACTTTTGGATCTCCCAGGTGTCAATACAAGGAGGATCTAAGGGCATTCTTAGGACAGTTCCTGAAAACTCTGAGGGAAAAAATACCAAACTAATACTTTGTTGGGCTATCTTTAGTTTTGTTTACAGCATCCACTGTAGCACTGCTGAGATATGCAGAAGCATATCTCAGCAGTATCTCAGCATATCTCTCAGCATATCTCTTATTTCTGTCCTGAGTTACATTCAATTTCTCCAAGATCTAGTATTGATGATGGGAGAGACGGAGCACTACACAAAGTCATCTCCAGCACATCCCAAGATTCTCAGTGGGGTTCAAGTCTGGACTCTGTGGTGACCTCATTGGTTCAACGCTGCTGAACCTAGACCTGACCAACTCCAGCAACCCCAGATCATAGCCCCATCACCACAGGCTAGGCACAAGGTATCACACATGATGGAAGGATCACTTCATCCACCTCTCTTCTTACCCTAATGTGTCCATCAACTGAAGCATTTGTTTGTAGTTTAAAGAATTTCTTACCAGCTGAAACATCATCATCGCTGCAGTAATTATCTAATGGGAGGCTCTTACCTGTTTGCTGAGTTAAATCCAAGTAGAGACTTTTTTTTTTTTGGAAAGCAGCATGTATTTGCTTCATCTTGGTGATGTCAGATGCTATGAAATTTTATTTTGCTGTTATGCTGATGGCACACACGTACAAGTGAAAACAGACTGCACCCTGTTTAGCTCTGTTGTCCAGCCAGCTAATTTTAAGGGGAAGTTGCTAGAGATTAGTCAATTCATTGCTAAAAGTTTCTGTCATTGCCTAATTGCGTGAAACATTACACAGCTTACAGACTGACATTACTGAAATAGATTGGTCACCTCAGCAAAATAATTATTTGAAATGAATAAAAATAAAAAAGTGTATAAAAAAGTCTAAAGCAAAAAGTAAATATCAATGTTGGTTTCATAAATCTAACTCTGTAATTAGGTTGCAAAATTGAAAAAGTTACTGTTAGAGGCTCAGTTGCTGATGGAAACTTGGTTACTGTGGGTCAAAGAAGGAGGAGAGGAGGGAGTGCTCATAGGTAAAGAGAGAAGAGAATACTCAAGAGGCAAGGACTGAGAGTAGGGACTTTGAATGTAGGGACTATGACAGGAGAAGCTAGAAAGTTGGTTGACATGGTGCAGAGAAGAAAGGCAGATATACTGTGTGTCCAGGAGACCAGATGGAAAGGTAGCAAGCCCAGGAGCCTAGGAGCAGGGTTTAAGCTGTTTTATCATGGTGCTGATGGGAAGAGGAACGGAGTAGGAGTTATCTTGAAAGAGGAGTTTGATAAGAATCTTCTGGAGGTAAAAGGTGTATCAGATAGATCTAAAGCTGTAAATTGAAGGAGTGTTGTTTAATGTTGTCAGTGGTCATGCCCCACAGGTAGGATGTGAGTCAGAAGAGAAGGAGAAATTCTGGAGTGATGCAGATGAAGTGATGCAAAGTATCCCCAGAGGTGAGAGAGTGGTGACTGACGCAAATTTCAATGGACATGTTGGTGCAAACAACAGAGGTGATGAGGAAGGGATGGACAGGTTTGGCATCTAGGACAGGAATGCAGGGGGACAGATGGTGGTAGACTTTGTACAAAGGATGGAAATGGCAGAGGTGAATGCTTTATTTCAGAAGAGCGAGGAACATAGGGTGACTTATAAGAGTGGAAGTAGGAACACATAGGTAGACTACACTTGGTATAGACGATGTAATCTGAAGGAAATCAGTGGCTGCAAAGTAGTAGTAGGGGAGAGTGTAGCCAGACAGCAGAGGATGATGATGTGTAGGATGACCCTGGTTGTGAAGAGGAGGAAGAGGACAAAGGCAGAGCAGAGGACAAAGTGGTGGAAGCTAAAAAAGGAAGAGTGTTGTTTGACTTTAAGGGAGAAGTTGAGACAAGCTCTGGGTGGCCAGGAGGTACTTTCACATGTCTGGACAATTGAAGCAAATGTGATCAGGGAGATGGACAGGAGAGTACTTGGTGTGCCATCTGGGAGGAAGGTAGACAACACACCTTTGTGGTGGAATGAGAAGGTGCAGGAGTGTATAAAGAGAAAGAAGTTAGCTCGGAAAAAGTGGGACGCTGAAGCAACGTAAGAGAGTAGACAGCAGTGGAAAGAAATGCAGCGTAAGGTGAAATTAGAGGGTGTATAGTGACTTGTATGCAAGGTTAACCAAGGAGGCAAGGATCGAGAGACTGAAGCAGAGAGACAGAGATGGGAAGGATGTGCAGCAGGCTAGAGTGGAGAAGGACAAAGAGGGAAATGTATTGACAGGAGCCAGAAGTGTGATAGGAAGATGGGAAGAGTACTTAGAAGAGTTGATGAATGTGGAAAATGAGAAAGAAAGAAGAGTAGAAGATGTGACCGTTGTGAACCAAGAGGTACCAAAGATTAGTAAAAGTGAAGTTAGGAAGGCATTGAAGAGGATGAAGAGTTGAAAGGCAGCTGTTCCTCAACACCGACCATCCCATTCACTGATCCCACTCAGCAGTAAATGGGCCAATTGCCACCCAACCTGTCTTGCCAAAACCCCTCCATCCCAGCTGACTTCACTAATTTTGACCCTTCTTATTTTCCCTTTCCTTTTTTCCTTGTTCTATTTTAATGCATTTTAGGTACAGAACAAACAAAAAAATGGAGAATGCAGAGCAGAGATCCACCCTCAACAAATATATCCTCTACCATCATCTATAAGTGTTTTTTTTTTGCTTTGTCTTCTTGTTCCCCCCTCTAACCCCTTCCCCATGTTAATTCATATTTTTAAGTTTTTATGGGTCTTTAGTGCATTAAAAAGATGGTACATATTTTATTTTTCTTCATTCCATAGAATCATCTCTGAGCAGGAAAATGCATGGACTATATCAAGTTTTTGACATGTAAACATCTGGTTGAGTTAATTGTAGGTGGTCTGGAATAAAACACATCCAACTTCAAAGGTTTTCCTTTTCAAGACATAAACAATCAGATCAGTAAGTATACAAATCATTAAACTGCTTACTGATACTAACTAATGGTGTTAATGGTCACATCTGGACTCACCTAGCCTTTCTGCAGTTCCTCACAGCTGAGATCAGTCGATGTAGACCCTCTTTTGTTGTCTTATATTTGTTGAGGTCCAACTCATCCATAACCTTCTCTGACATCTGGAGCATGTAGGCCAGAGCTGAACAGTGGATCATAGACAGTTCTTTCTCTGATCTGTTCTCTGATTTCAGGAACTCTTGGATCTCCTGGTGAACTGAGAGGTCATTCATCTCCATCAGACAGTGGAAGATGTTGATGCTTCTGTCAGGAGAGATTTCAAAAGTGTTCATCCTCTTCAGGTTGTCAATGACTTTCTGGAGGATTTCTTCACTGTTTTCTATTTGATTCAACAGACCTAAGAGTCTCTGGTTGGACTCCAAAGAAAGACCATGAAGGAAGCGAACAAACAGGTCTAGGTGGCCATTTTTACTGTCCAGAGATTTCTCCATGACTCTCTTCAGGAACACACTTAGATTTGAGTTGATGCAATCCTCTTTCACAAAGTCATGAGGAAGTATGACTCTGTGAAAGTTGATCACATATGGGTAACCATTGTTTTCTCCCAGGAACTTCTTCAGTACATCTGTGTTTCTGTTGGAGTAGCAGTGGCAGATGTAGACTGCAGCCAGAAACTCCTGGATGCTCAGATGAACAAAGCAGTAAACTGGTTTTTGGAAGATCACACACTCTCTCCTGAAGATCTCAGTACAAACTCCTGAGTACACCAAAGCTTCTGTGACATCAAGACCACACTGCTGCAGATCTTCTTGGTAGAACATGATGTTTCCTTTCTCCAGATGTTCAAATGCCAACCTCCCCAGCTTCAGAAGAACTTCCCTGTCAGCCTCCATCAGCTCCTGTGGACTTGTCTTAAGTCCCTCATGGTACTTGTTCTTCTTCCTCTTTGTTTGAACTAGCAGGAAGTGTGAGTACATGTCAGTCAGGGTCTTTGGCAGCACTCCTTTTTGCTCCATAGTCAACATGTACTCCAGAACTGTAGCAGTGATCCAGCAGAAGACTGGGAGTCTACACATGATGTGGAGGGTTCTGGATGTCTTCATGTAGGAGATTATTCTGCTGGACAGATCTTCATCACTGAATCTCCTCCTGAAGTACTCTTTCTTCTGGGTGTCAGTAAATCCTCGTACTTCTGTTACCCTGTCAATGCATGTCGGAGGGATCTGATTGGCTGCTGCAGGTCTGGAAGTTATCCATATGAGAGCTGAGGGAAGCAGGTTCCCCTGGATGAGGTTTGTCAGCAGCACATTGACCGATGAGCTTTGTGTGACATCAGACACGACAATACTGTTGTTGAAATCCAGTGAAAGTCTGCTTTCATCCAGGCC
>JAOWBL010003371.1:0-12399 GCA_028564865.1 Zenarchopterus dispar | reverse complement strand
TCTATTCTATTCTATTCTATTCTATTCTATTCTATTCTATTCTATTCTATTCTATTCTATTCTATTCTATTCTATAAATTGGGAAACATTCCCATTAATATTTTCCTGAGCCAAAGGTGTGATGTCATATTTAGTTACAGATATAAATCTCACATCAGAAAGCCTTGATGTTTACTGTGCCGTGCATGTTTGATTTTCCATCTTTTTCGATGTTCCATCTCTGCTCTTCTGTTGACTTTTGATCAGTGACCCTCCTTGACATCACACTCTCCCATCTGTGCTCCCCCTCAGGTGTTTGCGCTGCTGTCCAGGGAGTCGGCTCATAAGCTGTTGATCCTGGCTGGTCTGAGCGTGGAGGAGAGCGGAGACCTGCTGTTTCACAGAGGACTCTTTTCACCGCAACACCTGAGACAAATACTCACAGAGCAGGTACAGCGCTCCATCCTTGTTTTACATGGAAATCTTCAGCCGTTACATCGCATACAAAGACGAGCTTCTAATATTGCGGCTTAAAATGTGGATTTAGGTTCACAATTAAAAGGTAAAAACTAAACACCAAAATGTGAAAAATAATCCTGCATCCTCATATAACCTGAATACTGTGTACAAACAGCAAAAAAAGATGACGGTCTCATCAAATATGAACCTTTACAGAAGCAGAACTGGAGCTAAATTGTCTTTAAGTAAGTTTTTTTAAATGAAAGGGGCTTTTTGAAGTGTGTGTTTATTTTTTGAATGAAAACTTTAAAATCCCTGTTTAAATTTCCTTTTTGAAATGGATGTTATTGTTATAATAGTTTTTAAAAGTATGACACAACATAACAGCTAACATTTATTCATGTATTTCATGTAAAAGCAGAATATAAGTTATATTTCGTTTATGTATCCCATAAATTTTGCATGAAATAATTGTGAACTGGTTTTAATCTTTGTTTGATTAAAACAAAGTTGTTTGCAAACATTAACAAAAGGAGGGTATCTGTTTCTTCAGTTCCTGGATCAGGAAACCCCCACCAAAATCAATCTGACCCTCAGCTGTCCCAACATCGGCCAGTGGAGGACGGCTCTTTTAGGAAACCCGCCGCTGCAGGGCCCCGTCACTCTCCTCATCAATCCCCCAGAGGTGCTGCCTGCCATGGAGTCCCTGGGGGAGTTCACGTCCCTCATCTCTGGTACCATCTGCCCTGCTTCCCCCTTTGACCTCCTGCCTCCTCCCACCACCGTGGGTTTCCTTAAACTGTCCCGCCCCTGCTGCTACGTGTTCCCCGCCGGATCCGGTGACTGTGCCTTCTTCGCCGTTAACGGGTTTACGGTGCTGGTGGATGGGGGGTCGGACTCTCAGGCCTGTTTCTGGAAGTTGGTTCGCCACCTCGATCGAGTTGATGCAGTTTTGTTGACCCACATCGGGACAGAGAACCTCCCCGGTGTCATCTCCTTCCTGGAGAGGAAGGTGGGAGAGAAGGAACTGAGCGCTGACGTCAAAGGTGAAGAGAAAAAAACTGGAGGAATTTAGTTTACATATTTCATATTTAAATGTTCTAAATATTGTTTCTCTTTTTCTATATTTTAATTATTTCTTTTGTTTTCTTGTTTGCACAGATGAGTCCTCTAAGAAGCTTATCTCTCCAGAACTTGGTGTTGTATTCTTTAATGCCCCCAACGGGTTGCAAGTGGAACAACAGACATGTGAGTGACTTAAAAACAAACAAACAAACAAACAAAGAAAAACACACCTGCAAATAAATAATATAAAACTTGAAAAAATGCAAATATGGTCACATGCATTTGTTTTTTGATGCATTACATGTTAGTTGTGAGGAACATCTACCCTTAACATTCCCTGGTGAAGAAATGTGTATCTTGATTTGTAAAAACAGGGAAAATAAAAAGAAATATGTGCAAGAAATAATGCAAGCTTTCACTATTCTCCTGCCAGGTGTGGACAGTGTACTGAAGAGCACGCAACAGGCGGCCATGACCCTACAGCTGCTAAAGAAGTTAGACATCTTGCCACAACCAATGTTTCGACCACAAGGAGCCTCCATTAAGCCTCTAACTTTATTCCAAAAGATGGGAGTGGGACAGCTGGATTTATACATCCTCAGCCCGGGAAAAAACAGCCAGGAATATGAGACATTTATGCAAAACTGGCCCGATGGCGAGTCATCGCTTTCGAAATCCATCCCTTTAACAGCCCTGGTCTCGGTGTCTGCTCTCCTGGTGTGGCATCCAGCGTGCCGTCAAGAGAAGGTGGTCCGGGTGCTTTTTCCAGGTGTAACTCCACAGGCGAAGCTGCTGCAGGGGTTGGAGAAGCTGAAGGGATTGGACTTCCTCCAGAAACCCACCGTGACCACTGGAGACCTCGAGAGGCTGGGGGAAGACCGAAAGGCCAAGAGGACGGAGAGCCTTGACAGCTGCAGGTCTCAAGGGAAAGAAGGAACAGCCAAGAATGGGAAAGAGAGAGGAGTCAGAGAAGAGGGTAAGGAGGTGTCATCAAAGGAAAAGGGAAAGTCGTTGAATGGAGTTGGAGGGAGAGATACTGAAAAAACAAAAATTAAAGAGACAGGAATAAAACATAAAGCAGGGTTATCAGAAAAGAACACTTCCAAAAAGGGGGTAGGGAAGGATGGCAGAAAAGAGGAGAAAACAGGAAATAAAGAGGAGAACAGCATTGCAAGGGATGATCAGACGAAAAAGGATGGTGTCCACTCCAAATTAAAGAATGAAAATAAAATAAAGCTCAAAAAGGGAGCAAAAAATGATGCTAAAACAGGAGAGAAGAAATCAAGAAAGCCATCAGGAAAGGACCCAAATGATGCCAAGAAGGGGCATGACAATGCTGAAGTGCCAAATAAGAGCTCAACAAAATCCAACACTGGAGTTGTATCAAAAATCCCAGAGCCAGAAAATCCTGCTGCAGATCAGCAGAACCAAAAAGTTGAGGAGGAGAGACCATGTGCTGGCTCCAAAGTATCTACCCCTGAAGACATAACAGCTGACTTTCTTCAGCTCCAGGAGGAAAGCAAACTGGAAGATGTTCAGGTGGAAACTGTTGATGCAGAAAAACAGGAAAGCTGTAAGTCGGGAAATGAGAAGAACCTCAGCGGCTTATGTGAAGAGACGTGCAACAAAACTGCTGAAAAAAAAGAAGACGAACCAGCAAGTGGTTCAGGGGTGGTGGAGGAAGGGGTTGGTGATGATGGAGTGGAACACACACCTGGAACAAGTGTGACTGTGGGAGCAGACCCTAAGAAAGACCTTCAAGATGAACCTGTAAATTCTACCAAACCTGCAAAGGTTGTGGGATTCCCATCTCCTTTGAACAAGGGAGCAAAGAACGAACGTACGGTCCAGATAGACATAACCCCAACTGAGTACACTCTATTGGAAGGTGCTCTGAGAAACAGCCCTCCATCGCAATCTTCTCCAGAGAACCAGGAGCCTAACAGCCCTGATGAGCAGACGGTAGAGCCAGTTTCCTCCGGGTCACGACCCAACAGTGCCGGGCACACTCCTTATTGCCTCTCTCCAGATGATGTGTGGTGTAACAGGGCCACTCTCAGCAGGCTGCAGGCCCAGATGAGCAACCTTGAATCAACCGATCCCAATGAACCCAATGGGTCTTCCAGACAAGGCGTTCCAGAAAGCCACACAAACTCTAAAGAAAAGCATTTAAGTTTCTTTCCTCTGGGTACGTTTAAAGATGGCTCTTCAGACCCTTCACCTTCTATGGCCACCACCACCACGACACATTCAATGCCGGCTGAGGTGAGTTCGCCTCAGTCCACAGAAGTGGATGAATCACTCTCCATGTCCTTCGAGCAGGGACTGACCCCTGGGAGCCAGAGAGAGGGGGATGACGGTGTTTACCATTCCCACTCCAACGGAGGTCATTTTGTTCCAATGTCTTTACCGATGAAGAAGCCTCCCAGATCTTTAGGGCAAGGTTCAGAGATGGGGCGACCGCTTGCACCAAACACGCTTCATTTTGAGGCGTCGGCTCACGACGTAGACCTGTGTTTGGTTTCTCCTTGCGAATTCAAGCATTTCAAACCACCCGACTCCAGCTCGGCCTTCACGCCGCATCACCACGGCAACAACAATAACAACCCCAAGGACAGGTCGCCCAGTGAATCGAATGCCCCTGCCTGCACGGAGGACTGCCCGTCCACCACAGCAGACGGCGTGCTGGACTCGGACGAAGACGAGTCATGTAGCGAGCCCTCCAACTCTCCACGGGACCTCCACGCCAGTCAGACACTCCCACCGGACCCTCTTCCAGCCCCTCTCAGAGACAGTCCGCCCCTGCCTCCACATCCTGACGCCTCCATGCCAGTTCCTCAGTCCGACTCCAGCGCTCATGGGAAGAAAGCAAAAGCCCCTGGCGTGAGACTCAAAAAAATAACAGGGGTGAGTTTATCTTATTAGGGTGGAATAAAATGTCTGTGATAAAACCATGTATCACAACTGGTTTTATTGTTGCTGAAGAAAGACTCACGGCTTCCAAGCCAAGTTTTACTTTTGAGAGAGATGCTGGTGATAGTTTTTAATCCTGTAACATTCTGTTACTAATGGAGCATATCACTATTATACATTATTAAAAGTCTCATTTGTGCTCATAACTGATCTTTTGACTGGGGTCAGACTTGGCTTGGATTTCATTATTTTGAGTATAAATGAACCGTAATCTGTTTCAGACATTTTTATGCACTCTCCAGTTTGTACCAATGTGTTTTATCTTTAAATGACCAGGTTATTGAGGGCACTCAAAAACCAGGTTCAGGGAAAACCAGGACGGGGAGCCAAAGTGGAGTCACAAAGGGAAATGTCTCCTCGACTCGTTCGCCTCCTGTCAGCACTCGTTCAGCACCAGCAAAATCTTCACCGAGCCCAGGTAGGAGATGTGAAACGTGATTTCTCCCGGTCTTTATGTTGCAATGTTGCCATTTTAAGAGTCAACAAAATACCATATATTTGTATCTGGAGCTTTGGATAATATGTTGTCCTTTTATCCATTAAAGCCTCTAAGTCTGCGTCCACTGGGGAGGTCAGCGTCTATGTGGACCTGGCTTATATTCCCTCTGGAGCCTCCTCCTCAACAGTCAGCGTGGACTTCTTCAGGTGCGTTCGCTCTTCTTGCTACATCGTCAGCGGCAACAGTCCAGAACGGGAGGAGCTTCTGAGGCAAACGCTGGACGCTCTGCTGGATGCAAAGATAACCTGGCCTGAGTCTATGCAGGTACAAGCAGGCAGGCTTTCAGTCTGTCGACTGACTTTTTCTTGGCTAAATATAATCTTTGATTCATCTTGGTCTTAGTGTAGCTATGTTCACATTATTATTGTCAAAAGCTATTTAAACTGATCAATTCAAAGCATGGGAAGACAATTGCAGTGCCACACCCCAGACTTTAAGGCAAATAGAGAGTAAAAAAAAAAAAAAAAAAAAAAAGCTGGTTGAACTTTTTCTTTTTTGTTCTGCTGTTTACATGCCCTCCTCTTACAATACACTCGTTCCCCTCCGGTTTGGAAACTTCTGTGACATGCAATCAAACAAGCTTTGAAGCATTCACTAAAGGATTTTGGTATGGTATCTGTGGTATGAATGAATCTTTAAGAAAATTTGTACATGAAACATTTATAATTCAGAGGAGAGTCCATAACCTTAGTTACTGTCATGTGTACCAGTGTTACTCACCACCTACATACCAGATCACGGGACAAACTAAGAAGGGAAATCCAGCAAAACAAAACCAAAACAAATACATAAAAACAGAGAATTAAACAAATTAGACAGAAAAAAAGAATTTCGAGGTAACAAAAATAACTTCTTTTAAGACAATTGAACACTATTTTAGACTATTTTGCTAGTTTTAAGAATCCTAGTCTAGAAAAATTTCTTACGCCATGGTCAAAGACATTTAGCTTAAAATAAGACAATCTAACTAAATTTATGGATTACTATGTTTATTTCTAGAGGGGCTGTTTTTCAAAACTGTGTATTATTTACATCATATAAGATATTTACACCGTCTGTACTACATACATTAACAGCAGTTATTGTGAGGATGTAGCATGCCTTCGTAAAAGTGAAAGTGATAATGACATAACTGGAAGCTGGTCACATGACCACCGTGACTGGTTTCCTCAGTTGTGGCTCATTGGATTATAGGATATACTGTAGTATACAAAGTAGGCTGATTGGTTGGTCACAGGGAAAACATATTCATGGTGACAAAAAGAGGTAAAACCCCCCCCCAAAAAACTAAACAGGCAGGAGTGAGTATTGACCTAAGACTAAAATTGCCTGTTTTTTGTGTCAAGGTGACAGTGATCCCAACCTATGAGTCCGTGTCGATGCAAGAGTGGTACCAGCAAACCCTGGATAGACAGCGCGAGCTGAACATCACCATCCTGGGGTCCAACAGCACCGTCGCCATGCAGGATGAGACGTTTCCCGCCTGCAAGATAGAGTTCTGAGGGCAGCCGAGAGAATGGCGGGTGAAGGAAGAAAATGTGTTTATTTTCATCCAGAGAGAGGGAGTGGACACATACCGTCTTTTTCCTGCATGTACATGATGGACTCGATTTTAAAAGTGGTGCTTATTGCAGCCCCTGCTGGTCAACTCACACTGCAGCTGAAACCCCTGATTTCTTCCTTCTCAAGAAGGAGGTCACACATCTCTTTGCACACTGCATGGCTTTCTTTGAAACTTATGATCTTGTGAAAAACAGGAGAGGAGAGCGTAGTAACTGCAAAGGAGCCATGTCTGTCTGCAAACATACTTCTCTGAAAGCTCAATGGTGTAAATTACTCAAAATAGCATACGTGGGGTTAAAGGCGTTACGTGACGGCTTGCGTTGAAGCGTGGTAATAGTCCATGTGAGTGATCCCGCTTTGCTGCCTCTAGTGTGACATTTTTTCCATCATCTTGAGAGGAAAATCAGAGCACTCTCTATGCATTGTAATGGTTTTGTTTTCCAAATAGGAATCACCTGACAAAAAAAAAAAAGAAAAAAAAAAAGAATTCACATTTTGTGGGCAGGTGTTTGAGAGCACGATGTGAAGTGGGTTGTCATGTGTTTCGCCGCTGCTTTTAAACGTTTCGTGTCCCTGTGGCTTCTATGTTAAGAGCCATGCCGAGCCATGCCGAGCCATGCCGAGCGAGCAGACTGCAGCGTCTGCCTGTCCGCCACCAGCGAGTGATGATCACTTAATCTGTCTGATTGGATTATCGTATTAAATGAAAATGTATTAAAGTAAGACTGGTCCTGCAAATGTAATCCATTAATATTGCTTATGGTTATTAAAATCCAGTAACCAGGCTCCTAACACTATGAAAAGATGATCAAATAGGATCACACACAAATGATCATAGATATGCAGTGATCATAGACTGATAGTTTGCACAGCGTGAAATTGTGGTTTAGTCACTGTGGATGGTGATAAAAGAGTTTTAAAAGTTGTAAATAAGAGTACATGAAAGTCTGTGTTTATGTTGCAAATGGATCCTGGAGTTATGCACAACAGTATGCATAACACTTTAATCTCCAGGTCCATGACTGTCTAATAATTTCACTATTTTTATTTTCAGAAAATTGCTGTTTTACCGTCATCTTTAATAGTAATTTGGAAATAATAATAATAAGAATAAAGACAGAGTTCAAGATAGAGTTCAGAGTTCATTGTTGGCATAACTTTGGCATGAAAGTATATTTTAACCAAGTAAATTCATCTGGAAATATACAGCAACACTGAGTTTGATTTTTTTTTTTAATTTATACTTAAGGACAAGGATATTTTATTGACTTCCTAAAGCTTTACTTTAAATGCAATTCCAAGTTGGGAATGTTAAATGTAACAGGCAGCATTTTAGCATCTCGTGAGCTGTTTGTCTATTATTTTTCTTTTTTTTAATCTTTTCATCTTTCATCTTTTTTTTAAATCTTTTTTTTAATCTTTTTTTTTCTTTTCAGTTGGGATATCTGTAAACAGAAATCACGTGTAAGACTCTCAACTCGAATGTGCATGTGGCATATAGGATCCTAGAAACCAAAGCATGACAAATCATGAAGACATTGACACATAAAAAAGGACAATTTTATTTAATTTTTATTTCTTTTTTAAGAAATAATGGATAGCGTAGGTCCACTGTGAAGAATCCTCCTAGATTTGTTGCCTACTGTTCTCGAAAGAAATTTATGCAATCATCCTTTTTCTTTCTGTCTGTCTTGTATTAAAAGATAATTCGAATGTTATCAAATGCAAATTTATTACTAACCTGAGATTTTAATTCTAACCCTTTTTCAGCACAGGGCGCCAGTTTGACTGAGTTTTGTTGGAGGTGTGTAGTCATGGAATCCCACAGTAGGAAGTGAACCGTGAACTGCATGTATAAAAATGAAGTACTGGATGTTGTCTCATTCATGATATTCATGAAGAAAACGAACAAAGCGCTGTGTGAGCGTGGAGACAGAACAGGGTGGTGAAAACTGAGCAGCTTTCACTTTGTAATTGTCTGTAAGTACATAGTAAAACAATGAAAAATGTGTGTGGGTTGTGATGCTGGGAGTGATGTATAAATAAAGAATGTGCGTCACCGTTCAAAAGTGTCTGGGTGTTTTTTGTTTTTTGTTTTTTTAAATAAAACAGCGGTCCTCTTGTGTGGGTGCGAAACAGACGTCCTTGTTAAGGCAACACCTTTTTTCCCTGAAATTCACAAAGTCCAAACAGAGTCAGCTCAGTGCTGCATCGGTCTGTGGAAATTTCTGGAAATAGAGATTGTTCAGCAAAAAAGTGAGGTTCTCGGAGGTACTCTGTACAATAAGTTCACACACACACACACACACACACACACACACACACACACACACACACACACACACACACACACACACACACACACGCACATATATATATAAATATATATATACAATTTATTGGTGGTTTAGATCAGAAGTATGCCCAACCAACAAAACAAGTCTAGTTTGGAAAAATTCATATTTCTAAGTGGTTTGCCAAAAGGATGGGGAGAAAAATAAAATAATATAAACTCATGGTTTCTCCTCCTTCAGAACCAGCAAACAAACAAACAAACAAATGTCATGTAAGTTCTGGCACTGAATGTAAGTGAATGTAACTTCTTCATTGTTGTTGCCTGTCTCACTATAATGGGCACTGTGTTTTATGGAATAAGAAACAAATTTTCATCAAACACCCTTGATATATGTCATAATACACAGAAAATTGTAAATTTTTGTGTTCAAAGTATTTATTATATATTGAAATTTAAAAAAAAAACACCTACATTGTCTAACAGTTTTCTAATTAATGCTTTTTAAAAATATCTCTATAATGCATTGGTAAGTGTATTATAGTATTGTTTAGTAATCCTTTTTTCCCCCCCAAATACCTCTATAATGTATTGGTAATTTTATTTATTTTTCAGTTGCCTTGATTGTGAGTAATCTTTGCCAGTGTTGTAGGCCAGGGGTTCCCAAATTTTTTATGCCAAAACCTCCCAAGTAGCATTAGCTTTTTTCCAGGGACCCACAGAAAATTCTACAAAGTAAAGTAAAGAAACATCAACTTTTAGAATGTATTTTCTTACTTTTATTCACAATTCATTATTATTATTGTTATTTTAATAAAGACAATGAGTTTTGAGGACAACTGGAACACACATTGCTGCTGAACTTTTTTTTTTTCCTAGCTTCCCACTAATTTTTTTTAGGGCCCCCCCAATGCACCCTGACGCCACCCCCCCAGGGGGTCGCGGCCCCCAGTTTGAAAACCACTGTTGTAGACGACTGTTTGGTAGTGGTTTTATAACTGTTTCCAGACTGATTACAGCAACCATTGCTTGTATCTTTCCTCGCTGGCATTGTGTTAACACAGGCCTGACTGCTCCAGATCAACAGACTATCCAGGGATCTGTTTTTCTGATCCATCTGGTCAAGGTGTGACTATCAGATCAGCAACACCTGGCTGCATCTTACCTCTTTAAATCATTTAGAAGAAGTTAGTTGGGTGCTTGCTCAAAATACAGAATATGTTGTTTGTTGTTTGCCAAATATAAGACCAGATCATTGTTATTATGTTCTTTCACACACATATGCACTATTGGGTTTTTTTTAAGCCCTTGGGGGGCGTATTCTTCTGTGAAATTCGAGATAGCAGAAGAACAATTCACTTTCAGTTTTGTTTACGCCTCGACAGAAAAACATCTCGCTGAACCACACACCTTAAATCATCCCACATTTAACAGTCGTCTTCTCTCCTGCAGGTGAGTCTCATAAACACGATAATCCTAGGTACATACAACCCACGACATGTGCGTGGAAAATTGCGATCACTTTGTCGATCTAGATCTGGATCGACTTTTTGCTTTCGTTTTCTGTGCGGATCTAAGACATTAATATCTTCTTTCCCATTTATATCGGATTACACATTCTTCTTTTAACAATCAAATAGTGTTTGCTGTAATGTTTAGGATTAATAACGACCATATGCGAAGTGCAAAATAACGGTTTTTCTTTTTTTACTTTGAAAATCTTAAGATGAAAACGAAAGTACATTTCCAACAAAGGTTTCACAACTATTCGGTTTAAAATCTCACACACATAATAATGACATGTTTTCATTATATTTGAAAGAAGTTATGGGAGATTTAGCAGATGATGTAAGACCTGGGGTCATTTTTATACACATTAAAACAACATAGAGCATATGGTGATTTGTTAATAATTTTAGTAAAGATTAAAGCATTCTTGGATTTTTTTTACACGTTTTCTTCAAATCAGACATGAGTATGTCTGTAAAAGATAAATCAGCTTTTTTAGTTCACCTGTTTTAAGCATATACTTTGTTTTTTCAGTTTAATACAAAGTTAAATGGTGTAGTAATTATGGTATTCGGGTTTTTTTTCTTCCTGTTTTAGAAACCTAAATCTTAGACAGAGTGTGTTATATTAGAGAAAAAGTTTATTTTTTTCTGTGTTCTGAAACCCCTCCATGTCCAGGTCTCCATCATGTCAGTGGTCAAATCCGGGTTGTCCAAGAATCAGCAGCAGAAGCTCCTGTCTCTCCTCGGTCATGTCAGACTCCACCTGCTCTACAAAGCCAGCGTCCACAGTTTCACTGCTGGTGCCTTTCATGGCTGCTGCGACAGACAGGGTCCCACCGTCATCGTGGCCTACAATGCCTCTGGGTTCGTCTTTGGGGCCTACACCTCCAAAGACTACACCCAGAGTGGAAAGGCTGTGGAGGACAGCGAGGCTTTCCTCTATAGCATCAAAGCTGAAGAAAGTAAACCACTGATGGTGAAAGCTATTACTGGACAATGCGCTTTCACAGATGGAGACACCGGTCCAAATTTTGGCGCTTTGTTGTTCTTGCATGAGGATAAACCTGCCTTGGAATCCAAGCCAGGCACATGTTTTAACTTTGAGGCTGCAGAGATGCACGGAAATGACTTGGTGCTGACTGAGCTGGAGGTGTACCGTGCCGAAGGTGAGTGACAGTGAGCACTTTCTTATATAAAACAAATAGCCTCATTGTATTACATTCAAGTGTAACATTTCAATTCTCACGAGTGTGTTTTTAAAGATTATATTTTTCTCTTCCAGCCTTGGAAGAGCTCCTGGAAAAACCCTGGAGGAAAATGCAGTGGACGGCTGAGTATGCAGAAATCTCCATTTTGTACTTTTAGTTAAAGGCAGGGTAAACAATTTCTAATGCACAACACTTTTAGTGACATTTGGTGAATACCTCTTCACCTCTCATAGTTGTCCATGCTGTGAGTATATTAAAAAAATAAAAAATAAAAGAAATATCGTGGTCTTCCTTTGCAACCCTGCCTTTAAATGCTTAATTATGTTCCAAACTATAATTTAAAATACAACACCACTGTTTAATTAAAAGCATGCTGAATAAATCAAATGACACTGATAGACACTGTGACAAGCAAAATTAATTCTGTGTAGATTTAAATGTAAAAAAACCTGTAAGTTTATTGTCTGTGATTTGTCTGTTTTCTAGGAGACGGAAGCAACTGAAGGAATTTACAATAAACTATACGCCTGACATCAAAACAGTTCATCAGGCCCGTGTTTTGTTGGTGGGTCCCGTTGGGGCTGGCAAGTCAAGCTTCTTCAACTCTGTCAACTCAGTGTTTCGGGGAAACATGACATCCCAGGCAATCGCTGGCACAGCGGGGAGGAGTGTAACAACTCAGGTACCAGCAAAGCACTTTTCCCTCTGTGACCACCTGCTAAGATTATGATGAATAAATTTCATTCACTATGAACTTGGAAGTTAAACAAGAGCATTAGCAATAAAAAGCAAAACAACCATAAACAAAACAGAGAGCCAGACTGCAATGCAATGATGAGTGAATGAATG
>JAOWBL010003370.1:0-12400 GCA_028564865.1 Zenarchopterus dispar | reverse complement strand
CATATCCACACTTGACCATCTACATACATACACGGAGAAAAAGCGGTACATATACCTGCAAATAAAGCACATATTATCTTAGTAATAATAGTGACAACAGAGACAGAACAGCAACAATAACTCTAATGCCAATTATAACATTAATCCTAACATCGTTATTAATATAATTAACACAAGTACCACCAGCAATAACAAGGGTAGTTATTGTCATCACCTGCCAACAACTCAACCCTCTACCTTGGCGGTCCTAGAGCCCCCCCACAGGCGTGCAACCCCCAGCCCACCCCCTATCCCGACAGGAGAACCAGCCAGGAGCCACCCACAGCCCTGGGGCCCCTAACCCAAGGGGGCCGCACCATGATAGACAGGGGTCGGAGCCAGAACCCGGGCCCAGGGCCGCAACCGGTAACCCCGACACAGGCCCCCAAAACCCCCGCACCCAATCCTATCCTCCACCTTTAAATTTTTAAAAGCAAACAGCAGATTACAAGTCCATGTGTCTGAACGTTGGACACATTAAAGTGCAGCTGTAGTGGAACACAGTCAGTGGCTGTTCTACATAGGATTACTCCCCGGGCAGGACCCCTTCTGAGCGCGTCCCCCCCAATAATATTATGAATGAGATGAGTGTTATTTGGAAGAAAGTCAAGGTGTGACTGACTTATGGTGCAGTTCCATTAAAGGGTCAGAAGTTGCCAGTGTGGTAATAAAAACCATTGTGGTGGTAATAAAAACCATATTAGATCAATTTAGCTGGACTCCTGCAGAAGCAACCCTGTGGGCACCAATGTTAAATATGGTGGATTGTTCTTTTGGTGCAATACATGGTGTAAAGTTTGTTTTTCTATACGTTCCACAGGACAGTGCTACTTGACAGACTGGACTGTTTGGAGTCCATGCCAGTTTAGCTGCCTGAACGGGGATGACTTGGGTTTCGGCTCAGTCCAGGTGCGATCTAGAGCCGTTGTGGCCCAAGATCCGGAAAATCTGTTACAGTGTCCGGAACAAGAGCTGGAGGTGCGGCCATGCACAGGTCAGTTCATTCACATGTATGCTGCAAATGTTTTTACACCAAACTTTAGAGCATTAACCTTGTCATGGATTACAGCTGCAGCCCTGAGCAAAAGTTTGTAACTTCTCTCTCTCTCTCTCTCTCTCTCTCTCTCTTTCTCTCTCTCTCTCTCTTTTTGTGTGAGTGTGAAAACATAACCATTGTATCCTTATGGGTTTTACTATTAGTAAAATAGATCCTCAAGTGAAGAGTAGCATATAACTTAATTGATTTTTAAACTGTTTGGAGTTCTGCATTCTAGAGTGAGAAGGATTAGGTTAACTAGCTGGAAAACATTCAAGACAGCCAACTTGCTCTCCAGGAGCATCCCACATCATTTACAATCCAAATCATTCCAGTTGAGCCTGAAATCAAATTTCATGTAATGCAACAACAGCCTAGGTAAGATAGAGGTGTCACAAATCTTGGTTGAAATTGTGTCCTGCAACAGGACGAGTGGAAATGCAGAAGATTTGGCTGAAAAATAAGAGGTTTTAGTCAAAATCCAGAAATCAACCCAAGTGAAATTCTCTGAAACCTCAATGGACTCATTGTAAAGAAGAATGAGCTAAATATTCTTGTCAACTAACAGAGACTGTAGAAGTCGCACAAGAAACAACTATTTTAGGTTATTGCTGCTAAAGTTGGATCCATCTTTTTGGCTTCATCTGTGTTAAATAAATAATCTTGTTTGTGTGAGGTTGTACTTGCTTCATAGTAAGTCCTACCAAGACCAACAGATTCATTTTTAAACTGTTTCCACACCAATAAATATCAAAGAATTGACAGAAGGGATAGGAACTTTTTTATCGGACTGTAAGTCTGCTCTTTAGAGAGATGAATCAATACGAAATTGGGTCTTTACTGGCTCAGTATAAAACTATCTGACCTTGTGGTTTCAGGTGGAGAGTGTTTTGAATACAAGTGGCGGTCTGGACCATGGAGAGGTTCATCTCGCCCAGTTTGGTGTCAGCGTTCAGATGGACTGAATGTCACGGGTGAGCATTATGTGGCTGACTTTTATCTCTGCATGTGTCTGTAACTATACTGTGGTAATTATGTTATGGTGGTGTGTTGTGTTCAGCAGTTACTCTTCAGTTTGAGCCTTTAAAAGGATTATTCCACATAGGTAGACATTCAACAAGATCGTAACACTGTGGAAGACTGAAACTGGCCAATCTGTAATTAGTGACTCATCCGTAAAGCAAAGGGACTAATTGTCATCCTTATATCTTTGAATTAATTGAATGCAACTGGATTTTGTTTTATTTTTTAAGGACCTTTTAGTTTTATCTAAACATTTTCTTCAGTTTCTTCTGACTGTTTGGGAGTTTCAGGTTTATAATCTGTGGATAGGACCTTCAAAACCCTTATGGTCAGCCAAACCCAATCACACTTTCTGAAGATTCTCTCGTGTGATATGGGTTTAGTACCCTCTTATTCACAGCCATTTCTGCCATTACAGAACAAACTGAGCTCATCCTAACAGGACAGGTGGAGGCTTGTTGCAGTGACTCATACAGGAGTGTCCCCAAGCCACTACTCACGACGACCAAGATGACTGAAAAATTTTTAATAACACCTTTGACCTTTTTATTAGAACCCAACGAAGTTCAGAGGCAACTTCTTTTGTGTCCATGGGTACTGCAAAGATGAACAAATATAACCTGACTACTTTTTTGTGTCAAAGAGGAAAAGAGTTTGGCTGCAAGGCTAAGTTACATGTGCTGTACAGCAGGAAGAAAAAGTATGTGAACCTTTTTGAATCAGTTGGTTTTCTATATAAATTTGCAATCAAATGTGATTCCATCTTCATCTAAGTCACAATAACGGACAAAGACATTGTGCTTAAGCTGATAACACACAGACAGCTATATTGTTTCTTGTCTTTATTGAACGCAGCCATTAAACATTCACAGACCAGGAGAAAAAAGTAAGTGAACCCTTGGAGTTAATATCTGTCAGGATCCTTGTTTTCTGCTCTTTGTGTCTATTGTCTTCCCTCCCCCTTGTGTCTCTCCGTGTGTTTTTCTGGAGCTGGGCGGAGAGTTTGGTGTTCCTGAGCGGCCTCTTCCATCAGCCCCACTGCCTACCCACCTGCAACCAATTCCACAATCAAGACTCACACCTGCAGTAGTATAAAAGCCTGGTTCATTTCTCCACTCACTGCCAGATCGTCCGTTTACCCTTCATGCTATTTATTCTGCTTGGCTCAATCCTATTTGTTATTCTAGTGAATGAGAAACTCAGTTTGTTTTCTTTATTGCTCCAGATTCTGCATTCAGATCCAGCACATTCCTGCCCTTTGTTCAGATCCAGCCTCGCTCCAGTCTCCAGCTCTTCTCCTGTCTTCTACTGCCTCAAATAAATCTGACTCTTTATTAGCTGTTGTCTGCTGTCGTCTGATCTACCAGATCCAGTCATTACAACAGAACGATTTGGCCAACATGGATCATCAAGCGGACACCGGACGTGACCACTCCACATTCCAAAGAGCTGTGTGCCACCAAGGAGCCCTCATTGGTCACCACAATGAAAGTATAGATCACTTGTTTGAAGCCAACCAGACGTTGTCCCAACAGGTCTCTGTGTTGGCCACCCAGGTTTCAGCCCTCCTTTCCCTCCATTTATCTGCTCCAGCTTCAGCCAACACTCCTTCAAACTTGTCAGCTCCACCTCAAACAAGGGAATCTCGTTGCACGGACCCATAATCTTTTTCAGGTCAGCCTGGCCTCTGCAGCGGTTTCCTGTCTCAGTGTTCCACCGTGTTCCAACAACGTCCAGCTCCTTTTTCCACAGACTCTGCTAAAATTCAAGTGTGGATTAATGAGAGACAGAGCACTTCAGTGGACTGAAATCAGATTTTCCAATCGCCCTATCGAAGAGGTCAGTTTTGATGCATTTGTTAGAGCACTAAAGCTGTTTTTTGACCATCATGACTATTCAGCTGATACCTCCCTCCAGCTGCTAAGTCTCTCTCACGGAGCAAGATCGGTTGCCAATTACTCAATCGAGTTTTGGACCTTGGCAGTTGACGTAAACTGGACTAAGGATACACTCAAAGCGGCTTTCATAAAAGGGCTAAGTGAACAATTAAAAGATGAGCCAATTTCCTGTGATGAACCTCCTGACCTAGAATCGTTAGTTTTACTAGACAACTGCCTACAAGGACGATGTCATGAAAGACGTTCGGCCCTTCCACATGAAGCTCCTCTGGTTTCTCCACGACCAGCACCAAGTCCTGCTCCTGTGTCCTGTGTTGCCTCCCGCTAATCTTCCACCTATGGAGGAGCCAGTGCAGTTAGGACAAGCATGACTCACCCCTGCTGAGAACCAGCATCGTCGCTTGGCGGGTGAGTGTCTTTATTGTGGGGAAAAGGGTCTCTTTTTTTTTTTTTTTTTTTTTTGACCTCTTGTCCTGTTCGCCTAAAAGACAGGGCCCATCAGTAAATCTGGGGCTACGGGTGGGCCAAAAGGCTTTCCCAGATAAGACCGATAACAGACTCCAAATCCCCACCTCATTGTGTTATAAGTCTGACACTGCCAATTTAAGCCCTTATTGACTCAGGTGCTGAGGAAAACTTTTTTTTAGATCAACAACTGGCTGAGCATGCTGGAATTGTCTGCCAACCACTGGAGAGGCCACTAACTGTGTTAGCCCTGGATGGGAGCCCCCTGGCTAAGGTAACACAAATCACAGAACCCATCACCATTGTTTTGTACAGCAATCATAATGAGGAAGCACAGTTTTTCATCATCCCTGCTTCCAACACTCTTATTCTTGGCCATCCATGGCTGGTAAAGCACAACCCAGTCATAGATTGGTCTAGAGGAAAGATTTCTGGATGGAGTTCATTTTGTCATGCTCACTGTCCTCAGTCTGCTCTTTCACCTGTAGGAGCCAACAGGTCCAAACCGGAATTTACCCAAGATTAGCCTGATCTATCCTCTGTGCCTGAGGTCTATCATGATCTGGGGGAACGTTTTCAGTAAAAGCCAAGCACTATCTCTGCCTCCCCACAGGCCCTATGATTTGTGCCATTGACTGCCTGCCTGGTACACCCTTATCTTCCAACTGTCTCTATAACCTCTCCAAACCTGAACAGGAGGCCATGGAGAACTACATCCAAGAATCACTAGCTGCTGGAATAATTCGACCATCCTCTTCATCCGTGGGAGCAGGTTTCTTTTTTGTTAACAAGAAGGATAAGGCATTCCGACACTGCATTGATTACAGAGGCCTGAACAACATTACTGTCAAAAACAACTACCCCCTACCTCTAATAGATTTAGCATTCACTCCACTCCATGGAGCTACAGTTTTTACAAAATTGGACTGGCGAAATGCATACCACCTAGTACACATTAGAGAAGGAGATGAATGAAAGACTACTTTCAATACCCCACTCAGTCACTTTGAGTATTTGGTCATGCTTTTTGGTCTAACAAATGCACCTGCTCTCTTCCAGGCCCTTATCAACGATGTGCTCCGTGATTTTCTTAACCATTTTATTTTTGTTTATTTGGATGACATTCTTATTTTTTCCAAGGACCTACAGGAACACCAGAGACATGTCTGACAAGTACTCCAAAGACTCCTAGAGAATAAAATTTATGCCAAGGCAAAGTAATGTGACTTCCACCCCAGCAAGGTTAACTTCTTAGGCTTTATTATTGAGAGGTGAAGTAAAGACAGATCCTGAGAAGGTTCGTGCAGTGGCTGAGTGACCTGAAAGCCAGAAGCAGCTACAGAGATTCTTAAGTTTTTGATAAATCTCCTGTAGAAATTTGCAAAACCTAAGTCATGTGGTGGCACCTCTGACTGAACTCACCTCCCTCTAAGCATGTTTAACTGGACCCCGGATGCTAAGTCTGCCTTTGTCTCTCTGAAGCAGCTGTTTACTTCAGCTCCAGTATTACGACAGCCCAACCCCCCTCAGCAGATCATTGTGGAGGTTGATGCATCTGACACCATTGTGGGAGCAGTCTAATCTCAGAGGTTTGGTCCTAATAACTGTTTACATCCGTGTGCATTTTTCTCTTGCTGCTTATCCCCTGCAGAAAAAAACTATGATGTGGGAAATCGCAAACTTCTGGCAGTGAAACTGACTGTGGAGGAATGAAGACACTGGCTAGAGGGGTTGGAACTCCTGTTTTTACTTTTGACAGACAATGAAAACCTGGCCTACATTCTACCCACCAAGCACTTAAACCTATGCCAGGCCAGATGGGTACTTTTCTTTGGTTGGTTCAGTTTCTGCATCACATATCATTCTGGTTATCGTAATGCTAAGCCAGATGCCTTATCTCGCCAGTTTTCTTTCCAAGAGATCCCCTCGGCTCCTGACCCCATCATCCCACCTACTCGAGTAGTTGCACCAGTGACCTGGGAAATAGAAAACCTCATTCAGGAGGCTAAGTACACTCAGCCCGATGGTCCTCCGATGGTCCTCCCAATTGTGTTTTTGTTCCTGACAGTGCCCGGCCAAAAGTACTAGAATGGATCCACTGTTCCCATTTCTCCTGTCACCCGGGTGTCAATCGAACCCTATCCCTCCTGAAACACCACTTCTGGTAGCCCACCATTAACAAAGACACACAGGCCTTTGTTCTCACCTGTCAGGCCTGCACTAGGGGGAAGGCCTCCCACTCCATGCCATTGGGTCTTCTTCAACCTCTGCCCATTCCTGAATGCCTTGGTCCCACATAGCTTTGGATTTCATCACTGGCCTCCCTCCCGGGGTAACAGTCATTTTAACCATTGTGGACTGGTTTTCCAAAGCGGCTCACTTCATTGGTCTGCCTAAACTGCCCACAGAAAAAGAGACTGACAACCTTGCCACTCAACATGTTTTCAGACTACATGGTATCCCCACCGATATTGTTTTGGACCGAGGCACACAATTCACCTCTCAGGTGTGGCACGCTTTTTGTGAAGCCCTGGGAGCCACAGTTAGCCTAACTTCTGGTTTTCATCCCCAGACTAATGGACAAACAGAGTGTGCAAATTAAGATCTGGAAACTGCACTATGCTGCATGACTTCTTCCAACCCCTCCCCCTGGTCATCATATCTGCCATGGATTGAATATGCACACAACTCTGTGATGTCCTCTGCTACTGGTTTGTCTCCCTTTGAGGCCTCTTTAGGTGACCAGCCACCACTTTTCCCAACAGAAGAACTGGACCTGGCTGTGCTCTCGGTACATCATCTTCAACGATGTCACAGTGTCTGGAAAAAGGCCTGTGCAGCTCTCCTCCAATCTACAGCCAAATCCAAAGCGGCCGCTGACAAGTACCATTCCCCTGCCCCCCAATATTAGCTAGGTCAGTCTGTTTGGTTATCTACCAAGAATATCCCTATAAAGACTGGTCCCATAAACTGTCTCCTGGATTTCTGGGCCCATTCCAGATTGAAAAGGGCATCAGTCCTTCTGCAGTCCGCCTGAAGTTACCTTCCACTCTTCGTGTTCACCCTACCTTCCATGTTTCCTAGTTACAAACCTGTTAGAGTGACCTCCTCCCACCTGGCTCGTGGATGACCACCCAGCCTTTACCATGCGTTGGCTCATTGACGTCCACAGGAGGGGGAAGGGATTGTAATATCTGGTAGGTTGGGAGGGGTATGGCCTTGCAACCAACTCCACAACCAAGACTCACACCTGCAGCAGTATAAAAACCTGGTTCATTTCTCCACTCACTGCCAGATCGTCCGTTTACCCTTCATGCTATTTACTCTGCTTGACTCAATCCTATTTGTTATTCTAGAGAACAAGAAACCCAGTTCGTTTTTTGTTGCTCCATATTCCGCATTCAGATCCAGCACATTCCTGCCCTTTGTTCAGATCCAGCCTCGCTCCAGTCTCCAGCTCTTCTCCTGTCTTCTACTGCCTCAGATAAATCTGACTCTTATTAGCTGTTGTCTGCTGTCGTCTGATCCACCAGATCCAGTCATTACAACAATATCTGATCTACTGAGTTACTGAGTGGAACAAGCTCTTTCATTATCTCTGGAGCAGAACTTTAGAGGTTAAGGAAGACCTTAGGACCTTTTTTACAGAACTGCTGCCCAGACCCAAACTATGGTGCTTCTTCCACCATGCTTCACTGTTGGGACGATGCTTTGATGTTTTAGGTGTGATGGAATTTTAAACTACTTCAGATCAGGCATATTTGTAGGTTGTCTGACCCGGACAACTCTTGATGACATTTCACATCATCTTTGTGGGCTTCATGCCTGGGCTCTGGTAGATTTACACCTGTGTTTGAGATCATTTTCCGCTGCATCACCCAATGTCTGCTGAGATTTAGTTCATGGACAAACACATATACATTGTCCTGGTGGGGATTTTAATAAACTTGAGATTTTGTTTTGAAGGCAAGCTGACCCCGTGGCAGTGAAGCAGGGCTAAACCCTGAGGCTCCCTCCACCATGCTCCACCACTGGGATGATCTTTAGATGTTTTTATAGGCTGTGCTCTTTTTTGCAGTAGTATTGTGGATTACCAAGGTGCTCTTTGGTAAACTTTTAGCCAACTTTGGCTTCTTCCATGATGCCAAGGACAGTCCCTGGACTTTTGTTTGGCAGATATTGGTTGAACACTGATGTTTGCCACTTCTAGAGATCCTCAAATGCTTGAATCAAGGGGAAGTGGAATGACATGGGACTCTCCACCAGCTGTTTAACTTTGAATTTAAATTTTTGTATCCCTTCTTTAGCTTTATGTAAAGCAACTACTCTTGATCAAATGTCTTCGGGGGTCTCCTTTTAGTGAGACATGGTTCACATCAGCAGATGCTTTTAATGGACAACAAACTTCAGATGTTTGAGTGTCTTTTATGAATCAAAGTGACTTATTGTGTTGGTCTCCTATTGTAACTTGGGTTATCAGATAATATTTTATGGCAAATTAATGCAGAAAAATGTTTATTTTCAAGGAGGTCAGAAACTTTTTCATACAATTGTAGGTGCATACCATTTACCATTAATCATTTACTCCAGATGGTGAGCCAGCTCTTGTTCTTCTAATTGGCACTGTTAATCTTTTTCTCTCCATTCAAGGAGCTTCCCTTACAAGCAGCAGTATTCCCGTCATGAATATTCATCATGAACTTTCCTCCTGAGCTTTCCACCCAATAAATATTCAAGAGCTGTAAGAGATTACTATGTTTTTGAAGCCATGTTTTTGCTGACTGTCTGTGCGTTTGATTGATGCCAGTTTCACTGTTTGTCCACAATAGTCAGCTGTATTTTGTCCCGAGAGGGAACACACATTTGTTTTGAGTCATCCTCTTAGAGATTATGAGTCAGTTTTTAATAATTTTGAGGGTTTTTTTAAATTAAAAAAATGTGTCTGCAGCTCTGCAGCTGACAAAAATGTGCATTTTGAGTCAAAGTGGAATAGCTGACAGCACATATTACACTAGTGGTTCTCAAACTTTTTTCATCATGATTCCCTTTTGAAGGAATAAAAATTTTATGGCTGATTGAATTTCAGCTGTCTAACTTCTTACCAGGAGCTGGTTCTTCCCAAACTGTGCAATCCAAAAATGCTCCTAGTGATAACTCGAAGAAATGTATTTATTCAGAACCTTATTAGTGACACTTTACTAAGCTGGATGTAGCCCTATGTTTATAAGACACATCATAAACTTATTTCCATCCATGGAAACATGGTCACATGGTGGTTAGTGGTTAGCACTGTTGCCTCACAGCAAGAAGGTTCCTGGTTCGAATCCCAGGCCTGGCCAGGAGTCTTTCTGTGTGGAGTTTGCATGGGTTCTCTCCAGGTACTCTGGCTTGCTCCCACAGTCCCAAAGCATGTAAGTTAGGTTGTGTAACTCTCCCAGGTAGTAAAGCATGAGGCCCGAGATTGTTTTCAAATACAGGGTTTATTCACAGTCACCGACCGAAGAAAAGAAAATACACAATCACATAAATATGCTAATGCAGAGTTGGCAAGTTAAAGGAATTACACAAATACACCAATAAAACACACCTCATAGGCTACACACTACCACAGGGGGGTGAATCTTCAGGGAAGTGGTTACAGAGGTGGGTTTGGGCGTGGAGAACTCGGGTTAACAGAGGGCCACTGTGGGCCCCTGAACAAGGCCCTTAATCCCTAAAACTGCTCCCCAGGTGCTTCAGTAGCCCACTGCTCCTAGTCTAACTAGTGATGGGTTAAAAGCAGAGGACAACTTTCAGTGCGTTTTGTAAGATATGTACTGACATGGATTGATATGGATTATCCTTACCCTTATCTTGTCCTTTCTTCTCTCTTCATCTTCTTTGTTTACATTTAATGTTGTAACTCTTTTTCTTAACTTTAACTTTACCAAGTGTGGAGACAACCGTGTTGTTTCTCCCTTCCCGCCTTCTGCCAGGTGGTGTATCATTAAAGTGGTACCGTGTAGAAACAAACAACCAATGAGCCTGCCCCAAGAGAAAGTTAGGAACCAAATAAATAAATGAGAATGTATGGAACTGACATGGTTACAGGTTGGTTGATGAATCTAAATTACCTATAAGTGTGACTGTGAGTGTGCATGGTTGCTTGTCTGTGTATGTGGCCCTGCGATGGACTAGTGACCTATCCAGCTTATGACTGCCTATTGCCTGTCATGAGCTGGGATAGGCTCCACCAGACCCCCCGTCACCCTATAGATGGAATCAGCGGGTATAGATAATGGATGGATGGAAACGTGGTCACCAGTTTGACACACAGTGCAAAGAAAGCAACACTACTTTAAGTGAAGCACCCTAAGTGAAGTCTGGTCAACATCTGTTTCTTCCACTATTGACTGATGAAACACCCATGATCAACCTGTGGAGCTTGACCTTTTACTTGCTTTTCTCTGCAGGTGGATGCCTAGCGACAGCCAAGCCGAAGGCTGACCGGTCCTGTGAGCCCCCATGCACCAAGCCGCGGTCGCTGTGCACAGAGGTGAAGATGACACAATAAACGCATGCAGCACATGAACAATGTAGAAACTAGCTGTGCATTACAACGGTGTAAAATTACCTCTCTGCAATAAAATCTTGATAAGGTAGCAACCGAAGAAGATCAAAAACACATCCGAACTTCCTGCAGCCCAGCTCTGAATCTTGACTCACATTTGGGTTTTGACATCGTCAATCATATTCCAGTGGAAGAGTCCACTTGATTCATATAATCCCAGGTCTGTGTGACAAATCAAAATCCTTTTTTTCTGTCATCAGTAGAAGTGCACTTAAAACAGTACCACAGCTTTAGAAGCACATCATATTTTTCTTGTCCTGCTTGGATGTTTTGAGTGACGTGATTTGTGAACTGCCCATTTATTCTATTGGCTGTTAAGATTTCATAGAGATTGCTCAGATCCATCCAGCTGTTCCTGAGATATGTCCTTGTACAAAGCCCCCCTCAGCAACTGTTTCACATGGGAACACTAGAACATAGTAAAGTTGTCAGCTGATTCAAACAAACCCAAAAGTATTCTATTTCAAAGGACTCACTGCATTTTGTGACATGTATATCAAAGAAGGGCAGTGTGGTGGCTTAGTGGTTAGCACTGTTGCCTCACAGCAGGAAGATTCCTGGTTCAACTCCGCTCTTTCTGTGTGCAGTTTGCATGTTCTCTCCGGGCTTGCATGGGTTTTCTCTGGATACTCCGGTTTCCTCCCACAGTCCAAAAACATGTATATTAGGTTAATTGAGAACTCTAAATTGCCCTGAGGTGTGAGTGTGCGTGGTTGTCCATCTGTATATGTGGTCCTGTGATGGACTGGCAACCAGGGCTGCCAGGTGACCTGTCTTGCCTGAAATGGGCTGGGATAGGCTCCAGCAGACCCCTGTGACCCAGTAGATGGATTCAGTGGGTATAGAAAATGGATGGATATATCAAAGAAAATAAATGTTATGATTTGATTTGTTAAGTGAAAAAGCTAGCTTGACACAGGTATGACTAAATATGTAAAAAAAATGACCAATTTTAAAAGTCGGTCTAAAATTTCTCTCAAAAAACTCTAAAACTAGTTGAATACTGGTGAGAGGTCCTTGGATGAATTTTAGAAGTGTTTCATTTTCATTTACTCTTCCTTGGTAAATGTATACTTAATTTAACGCCAGATTTCAAACCACTTGGCCCAGTTATTTCAAACATACTGTAGCATTAATGAGCCAAATATGGCACATCTATATTGTGTTTGAGGACATTTTATATTTAATATAACTAACATTTTTATTATTAGTTGTTTTTTTTTGTTTTTTTTTTGTTTTTTACATCAATTCACTTCCGATGGGCTCACCACCTGTGGGAGGGGTCATGGAGGTCTGGTGCATTGTATGCTGGGCGGTGGCCGAAGGCAG
>JAOWBL010003368.1:0-12401 GCA_028564865.1 Zenarchopterus dispar | reverse complement strand
AGTATAAAGTTGAATACTTTACACTCTCTGTAACCCTCATGGTTTAAGCTTTATCTGAACTGCTGTGCTGTCAAATGTCAGACCAGTCACTAGAGATTTCCTTTTATGTGTGTTTGCTTAAATCTGAAAAATGACATTTTAAAACGGCAGGAAGTAACAAAAAAATTAATCAAAGTTACTTGAAAAATGAAGCAGTTTCAGTTGCGATGAACTGAAAAATTTAAAGATTGTCAAGTACCTTCATTAAGTCAAAGTCAGTATGTGCAAGACTGATACTGAAGATGTTAAATACATAGATCTGACGTTGACAAAAGAGCCACTGGCAATCCTGTGTTAAGGAGTGGGGATGACAAGCCTTGTCCCCCTGGAGGTGCACTTGGTTGTGCCTTAAGTCAGGGGCTGAAACATAAAATTTCTTGTGGTATGCTGCTTTCCATGTGGTTATAAATGACTTCCAATCTTTACTAAAAGGAAGTCAGGGCCAATGTTATGTTTTTACGAATGGACTAGTAATGATGCTTCTCTACCACAACTTGATCAGCATCTTGCTCATGTTGCAACTGATCACATTGGCCTGTTCATGATAATGTTTTAAACATTGTGCATGGAAAAGTGTACTACACAGCAGGATTTGGGTTCCTGGTATACACTATGGTAATTTAAGTTGGGAATGTAACATCCTCAAGAGTAGGTTGTGCCCAGGATAATGAAAAATAGAGCATATATAATAGAGCCGAACTGAAAAACTGAGTGATAAATTGTCTAGTGACTTAATTAATTCAAAGTTTCCTTGTGCACGACCCCACCCCCAAGACAACCTTGCATACCCCAGCAGTTCCTGGCAGTTAGCGGCTGTTTACCCATTATGCTTGCATACCATATGTCTGTTACCTAGCAACTAATCCTTAGGATGGTATTGCTGTATCTGTGCATGGCTCTCCCATGAAATGACATTTGTAATTATTTTGCAATCACAACATGCTTTTAATCCAGCTCTCCATGGACTGTTGCTTTTAAGTCTCTGAGTAGACAGTTGATATGGTCACATGAGTTTCCATTATTGTGCACCAGAGACGAGCGTCGTCAGCGTGAATACTCACTACTATTTAAATAATAATGGTATTTTTGAGGTAGTTTTTCTTTCAACATTAGAGATGCTCCAAAGCATTATGGGTGGGCATTACTCTTCCAGATCAAAACCCCAGTAAATCTGTAAAGTCCTCTTAAAATGTATGTATTGTAAACATTTATTTCCCCTGAGCTCACAACCGCTTTTGGTTCTTTACATAAAGCAGGATTTGGAGGAGAGAAAAAGAAAAAAAAAAAAAAAAAACACAAAACACACACACACACACACACACACACACACACACACACACACAAGCTCATATTATGAGGTTTGGGGGAAAATTAATTTGAAAATAGCCTGAAAATATATAAATAAATAAAATAGAAATGCATTGCTGTTGTGGACATCATCAGAAAATTCACTTTTAGTTTAGTTTAACATGTATATAGTGCCAATTCACACCAAAGGAATGTAATGCCCACTTACTGAAAAAGGTAACAAGGTAAATAGTAAGCACAATCCAGTTTAATCCAGTTCAAATAAAAATGCAATTCAATACTATCCACTTTTTTCACATTAATATTTCTAAAAGCCAGTAAATAAATTTGCATTGAATCTTCACTTCGAATCAATCCCCAGCACTGAGGACCCACAGCGCAGCAGGCAACAGTGAAGAAGAGAATCCTTTCAACAGGTGGATGATCTGACAAAAGTAAATTAAAGTAAATTCACTGACAGGTTTCTCAGATGAGTTTCCTCAGGATTTTCTCAGGAGTCCGATAAACAGGCCAAAGGAAGCCTTGACATTTTCCCCCAACCTTGGCAGTGTTAACATAAAATGGTAAGACAGTATAATATCATGAAACTGTTTATGACACTGGCAAGACTAGGACGAGAGTCATGACACTGCAGCAACACTATTTTTTTTCTTTTTGTGCAAGCACTGTATTTCCAGGATTTAAAGTATTACTAAATATTCAGGTGAGACAAGGAATCCCATGCTTAACCCTCCCAAAGAAACATTGAGTTAAAATAGGACAAGATCTATGTTCTGCTTATTGAGCATGTACTGCCTAGTACATGTTTCAGCCCATTTATTAAGATGCTCTTTTGACAAATTCCATGCGTCTTTTTTTTTCTTTTTTCAAATTCTACTTTTCTCAGACACTGATTCTTAACTCTGGGTCCCCACCCTGAGGTGAAGAATCACTGCCTCAGGGTGGTTCAGGTGATTGTAGCAGTGAGTGAACTTAGCCATTTTCAAAACTCTCCCACTACCTTGCTCATCTCTTTCCCACTCTTCCTTTGCCATTTATCTTTTTAGCCATCCTTTTCTTTGAAGTCATCTATCCTTTCCGGCTCAGTTTCGAATAGCTCTATCATTTCCCGTCTACTTTTCCCCACCCCCACCCCGCCACCCCACAGACTACAGCAGCCAAGGAGTAACTGCTTCCCCATCTCACCATCTGTTGACCTTGCAGCACATTCATCCACAAGGAAAGTGAATGCAAGGATTTACCACCGTGATCACTGTGCTTGTATTTTTGTGATTTCAGCACCTTACACAAGTTCTACAATGTTGCCACACTACTTGACTGTTACGAGTATTTTTTTGTCAAATATTGTCTCTGTATTTTTTTAGACTGTATGCTAAGCATTTTTCCCCCATTAAAAACATAGATTAAAAAGAATAAGAAGATAAAATCAAAGCAAATCCACAGCGGCTTGGATGCAATGATGCTTTTGGGATTTCTGTGAAAAAAAGTAAATCAAATTAAATTAATTCTGGCACTTTCTAACACCTATTCCTAGCGTAAGGATGAGTGAGCATGACGATGGGAAGTTTATTTAGACATGGGAGCAGCTGATTGAGGTTTCCAAAACTGCAGGAATGCCCAAAACAAGACTCCAAATACAGATGGTTGAAGAAAGGGCACTCATCATCTATGGCAGCAGTAAGACAGAAAGCAAACCTTAAAAACTTAAACAATTTCTTCCTTTGACCACCACAGGAATATGAGATCACCTACAAACAACATGGACAATCTTGGAGCCCCATAAGGAAACTATATAGTGCATGCTACCCTATGTGTTTCAAAGAGACTTTTCTTTAAGAATATATGTCAGACTCAAAGGACTCTTTGACCAGCTTACTGACGAATCAGGCAGGAAGAGAGTGCAGCAGAGCTAAAATGGAGGAGGGACTATAGTGGCTGGACTGATTAACTCTGAACATGTTCGATGTAAATGTCATTGGTGACAGAGTTTCAATCATTAATGTTACTGAGAGTTCCCCTGCATTATCTGAAGCGCTGCATGCCCCAGCATCAACTCAGTTGCTCAGGCAAACCACAAAAACAACACCAATCACAGGACTAGAGATTTCAGCAGCAACTAATTCAAACTGCAACAACAATTACTTTATTGATCCCTTAAGAGATCAATAAAGTATCATTCAATCAATTAAAAAAAAGTGCCAAGGATCACTCTAAAATGCATAACCATCCATTGTTCGATTGCATCACTTAAAAGATTAAATAAAATATCCAAGACACCAAAGTCTGTCACTAAAGGTTGACGTTCACTGACAAATCCTTCAAATATGAACTGAAATCTGCTCAAGATACGCTATAGCAGTCCTGGGAGCAGATACCTGCAGTGTGTATGACATAGCTAAATGCTTTCTGACTAGTTTGAAAATGAGGATTAATTTCCAGAAGGGAAAAAAAAATCCCTCCAAGTACAAGTGACAGGGTTCCACTCTGAGGGCAGAAGGACACAAGAGAGATGATATGCAACAAGAATGAGATGATTTCTCCATTCACTGAGGGACAAAATGAATATTTTCATTTCAGTAAAGTTAAAAATGGGTGCCATTTAAATACAAGTTTTGCTCTTTTTAATGGTTCTCCAACATTCCTTTTGGAGAAAAAAATATATTTCAGAGGGGAAAAAAAACTGCACCGTGTCTGTTATGAGATTTCATCTATAAAAAAATGTGAATCAGGTTCGCTGCTCTGGAAAACATTTAAAAACCAGGAAGCACCTAAAAATGTGGTAATCCTCTTTACTAATAAACACTATTTACAAAGGAGATTATATGGATTCTATGTCACCCAATATGGAGAGTTTATGTTTTCAGCCGCTAAAAGCCGCCAATCAGTGCATCTTACAGAAAGCTGTTAAAAAATCACGTTATGAGCCAATTCAGGGAAGGGGAGGGGGGTAGCTAGTCCCCAAAAATGAGCAAATATAATTACAAAAATGCTGTGGTTTCAATGAATAGTATTTTTCTTCATTAGCCAAGGTTTTATTTAAAAAATAAGTTTTTAAATAAAACCTGATCCCCAAGTATCTTGAACTCTTTAGGGAGTTGGAGGACAGAGGATGTCATGAAACCACTGCCACCAGCGGAACGTGACACAAAGCAGCAATGGAGAGGTTGATGGGTGAGTAAAAGACCCAAGAGAATAAAGATGGGAGAAATACAGGAGAACACAAGAGTGACCTGGTGATGTAAAAACCATCCCACACCTCCACACCAATAGAGGAACCACCTGATATGGAAATTGCTAAAGTTCTTTCGTCTTGCTTTAACATGCATCTGTAATTTATTCATTAATTCATTCAATAACTACTTCAGCCTGGTGGGGGGGAGTTTTCCTTGCTGTCACAGAGCAAGAAGCATGTGACACTTTGAACAGGTCACCAGTCTATCAGAGACAAAGGCAAACAAATATGCACACTCACTCCTACAGTTAAGGTAGAATGACAAATGAGCGATGTATTCATGTTTTTGGACTGTGTGAGAGGCACTCTTTACAGCAGAAAGACTTAAGCAGGGATCTCCCTACATCAGACAACAGGAGTTCACTGCCATGCTGGTTGAAGCTACAACTGTGGACTGTCACTGTAAGTACTTGTAGATGATTTCTGTTTTATTTATTTGCTTTTTAAATTTATTGTATTTTATAATTATGCAAGCATAGCTAATTGTAACATTCCCACATTTTATATATTAAGAAAAATAAATTTGACTAGTGGTAGTTTATCCTATTAATTCTCAACTTGTCCTTCCACTTCATCTATAGCTTGAAAGGAAAGATCCAGCTCCCGACTAGTTCCCAAAGTAACTATGGTAATTACTTTTAAATGATTAGCAGGATGGGAGCTGCTCAAGTGCCTTCTTGTACATTTCAATGTCTGCTTCCATCCACCTTAGACTGTTAACTACTTGTTTGTGTGGTTATGTTTGATCGTTCTAAATATTCAAAGTTAGTAAATACTGACAATGACGATGTGCTAAATCCACTCATTTTCTACAATTGTTTCATCCTGTACAGAGTCACAGAAAGCTTGAGTTTATCCATGCAATCATTGTGAAACAGCTGGAGTGCACCCTGGACTGGATCATCAATTCATCACAGAGCAACATGAAAACAACCAATATAACCATCCCAGCTCACAGCTGCTTCTATGGCCAGGTGAGAACCATCAACAACAACAACAAAAAACAAAAATTTGTAGCAGATTTGGAGAAATTATTTACACAGCAAATTTAATGCTCATTCAAGGAAAAGAAAATTACAAGAATTGTGTTAGACCATTCACATGGTTTTATGACATTTTTCTAAATATCTGTCACAAAAGATCTTTTTGACATTAATGTGAACAGTTTTCTGAGAAGTATTGTGTGTTCTCACAAATCCTGACTGAGTTTACTTTTCTAATGCTTAAGAACTACTTATATGATCAATAACTTACCTGCAGTGAAGTCCCTGTTGAGGTCAATGAAGGCATTAGAGTGAGGGATGCGCATATTGACAGTTGTACTCAGGGCAGTTTGGCAAGCAGGGTTTCTAATTGGGAGAAAAACACCAGAGAAAAGTAGGATTTAGTCTCTGCATTTAACTTCAGAAACTGAGGGATGACAACAGTGGAAAAAAAGTTAGGAAATTAGTTCAGAAAATATTACTTTACCTGTGAGTGAAGTAACAGACCTCGGTGTAGGGAGGGGCAGTGACTCCAAAAACATCAGGTATCATATCCCCATTGAAACTAAAAGAGAAAAAAAAAGTACACTGGTAATAAACTAATTATACATATGCTTTATTACTGAAAAATAAAACACAACACTTTATTGAAAAAGTGTAAGTGTTAGAAACCAAACATTAAACATAACTGTCTTAAAAAATAAGACATGACAATTACACTCAAAGTATCAAAAAATTAGTTGCTATAAAACACAATGTAGACTTATACTTACTCCATAGCAAGAGGCTGATCTGTAAAAGTCTTATTCAGTGTGAGGTACCCAGCCACCTCTGCAGAGAAGAAAAAGAGTAATATGAATAATGACTAGTCTATAGAGACAGCAGAGACTCAAGGAGACAGTCAAATCAAACTAAACTTGGCTTTTGTGTGTGTGTGTGTATATATATATATATATATATATATATATATATATATATATATACACACACACACATACACACAGACACAGATACACACACGTATGAAACAGACAAGACACTGATGATGAGGAAAAAAATAACCCCTTGCACTAAAAACTCATCTTTTCTGCTGCCATTCATCAAATAGTTAAAATTAATTGTAAAATAAGCATACTGATGCATTTTTTTAACCAACATATGTATCATATTTTCTAATACCTTGTTTTTAATACTTTTATATCACTGACACCAGTGACACATCCTTCCAAGTAGTTATCTTTAAGGAAGAGTTCACATACACTGAAAGCACCATGATGCTCAATGCAATTTAGGTTGACTTCACAAGCCTTAATCAATGATAAGTTAACAGGCCTGCTCTACTGGCGATAGGCTATAGAAAGAAAGGCACAACTGTTTATAACATTAGTGATTGTTGTATTTAACTGTCTCAAATTAGTGTGTCAGTTAGTGTGACAGCTACTGCAAGCCAGCAGTATGTCTGTGTATCAAAGAGTGAAAGCCAGAAAATTCAGTTTATTCTTTACCCCTGTGCATGTTTCCCCTCTGTCTGGTCATTTGAAATGACAGCTAAAATGACTAAAATCTACCGTGGGATAATCCTATTGCCTGTCAAATCACATTCATCCATCTTCAAGTCTCATTCACCACTAATATATACCTAATGTCTGGTTGTTTCCCCAGAAGACAAAAACAGTTGTTTTTGTGGATCTGATCGTAGCTGTAAGAAGAACATCCATCTGTGAGTCTCCATCATAATCTCCAGGAACTACACTGGTGATGACAGTGTCCCTGAATCAGGAAGAAATTCAGTAAGATCATTCATTTAAAATAACCTCCCACGTAGTAAACATGTGTCATTTGCTCTTAAACAAATATAAACCAGCACATACTTTGGCAAAACGTCCTTTGTAATCTGAACTTTGGGCTTAAAATAAGGTGATGTGGAGTCAGCCAAGAATATCACCACTTCAGAACCTGGAAAGGTTTTTAAAAAATGAAAGAAAGAAATAAAAAAAGACACAATGAGAGGCAATATTAATTGAAACACACTTATTGCTCAACGTTACAGTTACTTAGACTCGTCACAGTAGAAAAATCACAGGTGTAGTTAATCAAATTGATGAAAGCTGATGATCCTGATGTGAAGCAGGTGTGCAAAGGAACAAAACAATCAATAATCCAGCTGCGTTTCAAAATTATGTGAAATAAGACGTATCATCTTAAAGACACAAAGGCACAGAACCATTCATTTGACAATACGCAGGAAGAGAAGTACAGTTTTATACTAATATTTGACATTTTGACGGTTATCTGAACATTAACTTACCCTCTCTGATGATGAAAATGTCTGTCTGTTTATCCGAGTTGAAATCACCAAAAGCTGCCACAGTTCCATAGTTTGCAGTCCCGAAAAGCTCCGTTGTCACATTTTGAAGAGCAGACGTGTTATATTGTCCTAATAAAACAAGCATAAACGCCAAAATACGCAATTTAAACATCCACATCCTTCTGTTTGTCCGGTTCTTCAAAACACAACCAGTCGTAATACGGCACCCTGCTTTACAGTAGGAAGAAGTGGCTCGTTATTTTAGGTAAACCGCGTATTGCATGTACTAACGGCATTCAAATTTTGACATCTTCTCTCCTGTTTTAATTATGTTGAATGCATCTGTCGTTATGGTCCGTATTTGAGCGCACCGCCACTATTGAAAAGTCTGTTATTTACGTCAGTGTCGTGTTCACGGGTGTTGACAGTTGACAGTCATGTCAAGCTACGGAATAGTAGTAAAAAAAAGATAAATCGGAGAAGACGGAAGTTGTTTTTCAAAATAATACGGCGCTTTCTTAATCTGGAATCGGGTGATTAGAGGGGAAAAAGTGAAATTTGTATATTTTTACTTTAACATAAAATCTTTAATTATGTAATAAGGATGTATTTTATCAAAGGCAACTACGACTTTTAGCTCTCTGTTCACGGCTTATCGTAAGCCATCCCATTTTATTTTGAAAGGATACATCGGAAATGTTTCAAATATCTAGCGAGATGACGTTGTAAAACATGGCGAGTCTTGCAGATGTCGGCTGGAAACTCCTGGAATTCAAAGCTCGATCAAAAAGATCAGGTCTGACTCATTACTCATGAGTTCACATGATGTCGCTCGTTCTGACGTTTCTGTTGTGCTTGTGTTTGTGTTTGTAAAGCCTTTGTATGCTCGCTTAAAAGTTGCATTTGCACATTTTATTTGTTTGCTGCAGCGAAAGGTCAGAGGTGTACAAGTGCACTACTTCGGGTCTATTTTAGGAACTTCTCACTTCTTCTCGACTCTATAAAGCATCACACCCGTACTTAGATGTACTGTGTTGTAGTAATGTGTGAAAAGTCTTATCCAGAGAGGCTCTTGGGCCTGTGAAATGTGGGGAACTGTTGAGAAAAAGGATTTCTGAAAACTTTATAGGGGTCATGCTGAAATAATACATCACAACCAGGTATCTTCATCTCTCTTTATGTGACAAAAAAAAAATAAAATAAAGAGAAATGCATGGTCTTATAAAAGTAAACATGAAGGTATATACATATAAACATATAGATATATTAGTTTACGGCTAATATTTTCATTTCTCAACTAATTTCAATCATGTAAGATCCATTTATTCCTTCAAACATAATTTTTTAACAGTGCTAAATCATTAAGTAGTGTAGCATTAAAATTCTATAACTCAAGCATTGTTTGGAATTTTTTATGACTGGCCCTTTTGTAATTACTACTGCTGTAGATTACCCTAATTTATCGTCAGTGTTCTTTCTTTCCAATAGTTGGAGTAAAATCAGTTCCTGAACAGATAAAACTTACTGATTTCTTGCTTGTTGCTCTTCATCATCATCAGCCAGTAATTCATTGTTGATTCATGCACGTCTCAACGCTAACTCTATGCTACTAACCCCTTCATGTGAATTGCAGTAAAGTTCTGATTTAGCTGAGAGAGACGATTGGCCTTTATTTCACCTTTCGAGAATGGCTGTTTCCGTGACTGCAGTTACCCAGGTTCGTCCGAAAGTTGACAGATTTGGTAAGTAGCAGCAGATCTGAGAAAAGCACCACGTTCAGTCACAAACTATAGAGGCCAGAGAAAACTTAAACTGTATGCATAAGGATTTTGGATAAAGCTTGTTTTTTCCTTTTTGTCCCTTTCAAGTCATACAGTAAAAGTCAAGTCATGAGGTCAGGAGAACTCTGTAGACCTGTCTGCAGACAGAAACATGATGGTCTTCATCAAAGTGAAGTGATGTTAGGAATTAAGCTGAGCACAGTTTTCTGAGATAAAAGGCTTTTGTCAGACAAGTAAACAAAACGCTATCAGTTATTATGAACTGGGTCTAGATTTGATTTGTGATCACAGGACATCCATTGGTACAGTCAGGGGTGTTTTAGGAGTGGCCAGAGAAAAGCTGTTCCTCATGAAACAGTGCACAAGAAGTCACAGGCACATGAATGGCTCTGACTTTGAGAAGCTTCTGATCAGATAAAACAAAAGATGGGGCCATCTGCCATTATTCTTCTCTTGTTGAGGTGAAACCAGTTGACCCCATCTGTCATCTTCATGTCTGACATCCCCACAGTCAAACATGGAGATGGCCGTGTCATATTGTGGGGATGTTTTTGTGGAACAGACAGGGAAATTAGACAGTATGGAAGAAAAAAAAATATGGAGTGGTTTCAAATCTTTATTCATGTTTATGCTCTGGACGAAAGGTTTAGCCTGGGTGAAAGGTTTACACAGAAACACAACTGAAATGTCTTCTAAAATATGGGAGTCGCTCCATTAAAACTCAGTACTCAGTCTGAACTTGAACTTGGAAGAGCATCTCTAACTAGACCAATTATTGCCTGTACCATGATGCTCCCATCCAGCTTGGCTGAACTTAAGTAGTTCTGTCATGAGGAGTCAGACAAACCTCCTGTACAAAGACATATTAATCTTTAAGGATGAATTTCAAGAAGACTGAGGTCTGTCATCGCTACCAAAGGTTCTTTCAAGTATTAAGTGAAAGATGGGTTCCTTCTTTTTCTTTCATAGTTTTCTTCTGTAAGAACACACAGAACACCTCACAAATCAATTGTTGATCTGTTCTTGTGAAGAATTGAGTGCTGAGTTCAGAAAAACTAATTTCAAAGAAAAAAATGTGGAAAACTTTGAGGATTATCTGAATGCAAGTTAGCAGACATTCAGCCAAGAGAACCATCTCTGCAGTATAAGTGCAGCTAATTTATGATTTCACACCATTTATTTCTTCACTATAATAAAAGACCTCATTGAAACAATTGTATAAATTCTAGTTTACCTTTAGAAAACATCAGTTATACATTCTTAAGCTCTTGTGCTGTCAGTCATCACCGCTGATAACGTGCCATGGTGTTTCTACACGCCAAGCATGATTGATCCTGAACTGACACAAAAATATATTGAAGATATTAATGAAGTGGTAATTGGTGGTCTTCACAAAAGAACAAAAAGAAACTGTGAACGGCTCATATTCTTCTGATCGCATGTTTGAAATTAAATTGGAACACTGGACTTCCACTCTGCTTTAAACTCTTATCTGTAAAAGAAGATAGATTGGCTTTGCCCCCTGTAAGTTTTAAGATGATGGAAATTATGCTAATTTGAGCAAAAATGTGGATTTTTCAGTACCTGTGGTGTTGACCTGAGGTCGAACCTATTAAAATGCAAATCTAACAAAGTGAAAAGTGTATGAAAATTGAGAATGTCTAACAGAGATTGGGGGAGGTTCCCTCCAGTTCCTCTTCTCTCTCAGCTCACAGGGAAATGCTCGGTCGAGTGTCACGTTACAATTTGAAGCTTTACCTCTGGGTATGAATATCATTTTATGTGCTGAGCCCTTTGTGATGCAACGTATTGCAGTGATAAACCAACAATACTGATGGCTTGCACCTTTGTTTTTTTTTTTTTGTTGTTTTTTTTTAAATTCTGCTGCCTGCTTTGCTTTGTATTAATTGCATCAGCTGTGAATAGAATTGGGGGCATGAAAATCAAATTCACTGTAGTTTATTGATTTAAAGATAAAAATGATACCCTTCTTTCAAAAGTTGACACAATTTCACAGTCTTTCAAGTCTTGATTTAGTGAAAATACTACAAGGATTCAGTACAGCAGTTTCTTTTTCAACCATGTCTTTACACGTCTATTCATGGCAGCTGGCTTCAGGGGGTGGGTTGGCTTCCCAAATTTACTCCACCCCCCCAACATCAGGGGTGTGTCTCTTTATGCCATCCAGTTTAAAGGTACAGTAAATGCAATAAGATATGAAATGATATGGGTGTACAGATGGGGAACTTGTTTAATTTTACCCTGCTCTTTCTCTGCAAAGCTGAAAAAAGTAATTTTCAGACCTAGCCCAGCCCAAAGAAAGTGGCAAGGTTCTGGTAATCTCTTCAGACACTTAAATATGTCCGCTTAGGCCCCAGAAAATACTTTTTATACTATATCCCCTTTGAGACATATTATCACTCATTTGACTCAGCTTAAATATTGTCAGGCTGAAAAGGTTATTGTGTAATTGATGTATCTTTCCTCAGGTTCCATCTATGAACCACTCAAACTGTCCAGTCTCCAGCAGGAGGATGAATCTCTCTGGGAGAAGCTGGACCGCTACTACAATGCTGGTACGCTCACATATTTCATCTCGACAAGAATGATATACGTCATCTGTGACACTCTGGTGCCCCTGACGCATTTGTCATGCAGTTTAATTGCATTTTTTAGTGGTTGGGATGGGGAGGTCATCTAGAGCACTTGGGGAGAGCCACTGCATGACACTGGCCCAACACATTACCACC
>JAOWBL010003367.1:0-12402 GCA_028564865.1 Zenarchopterus dispar | reverse complement strand
AATAATAATAATAATAATAATAATAATAATAATAATAATAATAATAATAATAATAATAATAATAATAATAATAAAAGGTTGTAATACCTTTTCTGTAACTATTATTTTAAAAAATTATGATAAATGCATCTGCCAATACTTAATAATCCAACAGTTTAATCAGGAGTTGTCAAGTTTATGAAGCTGTGATGCAGAGGAGCATCTTTCACCGTTCACTAACAACACCTTACATCTGCTGCTCAGACAGTCTGCGCTTGTGTGTGCTCATTGATTGACTAGTAGAACAGATGGCTTGGGAGGATATTAACCTATCTTTGAGGAGTACTAAACCTATCATGGCTGCTTATATTTGCAGAAAAGTCTATCGATGCTGTGTTGAGCACAGAAGTAGACTGAAGTACCATAAATTCTTATTATGTGGGGTCAAGGAATTAAATCTGCTTTTACATGCCACTTTGGCTTTGCAGTCCACATGGGCAGCACATCAACATGCAGCATTTGGTTAAAATATCCCTGAAGCAGACCACCCCCTTCAGGAGGCCAGCACTTTGATATGATGTAGCACATAAAGGCGGTGGGGGATAAATAACAAATTGAACATAACATTCACTGATACTTTTTGATGTACTGTATTCCACCAGTCATTTTTCCCTTGCTAAATCCTAATCCCACATAAATTGTGTCGGGATTATACACAAAAGGCACATTTTGGACAAGGATTTGCATGGATGGATTAGCAAAGGCTTGTAATAGAGGCTAGCCATTGTAGAGAAACCTCCATCTCCTTGTGGTTGCACATTAAAAATGATGCAGTGCTCCACTTCATGTTAAAACACATTATCTCCTTCCCTGGGAGAGTAGATAATTTTGTCATTGCTATAAATGTTGTGAATTTGTATATATCAGCCAGAAACAGATGTCCTATCAGGAATATTCTGCTTCACATGGACAGTTTAAACGCGTCAACAAGCCACTCAAAACAACAAACACCAAATGCTGTATGTTCATTGGCAGCTGTGGGCTTTCAGACATTGATACAGAGGATTGGGAGTGCTTTGAACCCAAGAGGATGAGCTTTTTCTTTCCGTGTTGCTTTTTACTGTCACACAGCCTATATTTTTCCCGGAGAAAAAGGGGCTAACTAAACAGAAAATTGCTTAATGCAACTAATCCATTAGGTATTTACTGTATTCACGCAGGCTCTACACAACATTTCTCCACTATTAGGTTCCATTCTTTGTACAAAAACAAACTAATTGCAGCCTACGGCAGCCTTGTATTATGTATTTACATACACATTTGCTTATCTAATAGGAGCCATATTGACAGCCTAAGAAACACCCTGAAGCACTCACACTGTTATGAGTGGGGATGTTAGATCCCTCCTGGGATCAAAGAACCTAAAAGGACCAAAGTTGTTTCTCATTTCTGTTTCTTCCCATCTTGCACATAAAACAAAGAGCATCTGAGTGACTAAGGGCTTGAATTACGTGTTTGTCTCTGGCACCGACGCAGCAGTGTGGGTGAGTGCTTGGCATTGGCTGCAGGCAATATATTTGAGTAATCACACCTGTGGTTAACAATCAACCCATCAGTCTCAGACCATATTGTCTCCCACAGCAGTTTCAGAGTAAATGTGTAATTGTAGTCGTGTTGTTGCTGAAATCTGAGCTGTGAATCACCAGTTTGTTTTGTGTCCCAAAACTTTTGGTCATTTCGTGACCGTTTTGCTGAATCCTTTTTATTACTGTGGCATTCCCTTGATATTTATCTGCTTTGCATGAGCAGATTACTGCACAGGCAGCAAGATCCAATGAGCCCAAGAAGCTGGTTGGCCCCTGATCTTATCCTGGAAATATAGCCAACACCTCAGAAGGACACAGAAAAACCAAATGAGACTCAGGTGAAATGTAAATGAGAAAAGATGAGATGCCAAGCAAACTTAAACATGATCACATGGCTTTGCATGTAAATAGCATGCCACTTTGAACACATTTCATGTGCCATTGCTGTCCATTGCTTTTTTGCAATTTTTAATTCCATTAAAAGATGTATCTGAATATGTCTATCTCTATCTCTCCACAGTGATGCAAAATAACATAAGATACACAATGAGTTGGTATGTTATTTTGTGGCTTTTTCATGACACTGTGCTGTTTTTTTTTTTTAACATATGCTGCTGCACAACAGTTTCCCAGAGATGTTTTAGTCGGATGGCAAATGCACAAGATTTCACAGTCGCTCTGGATTTCCCAGTCAGTGAAATCTCTGAAAGACCACAGAATGAGACAATGTGTGAATATAGCAGGTAATCTTCCGAAGCATTCACTGCATTTACTCACAGCAAAGCAATGGGAATGGTGCAAAACATTGTAATGATACATCACTGGAAAGAACCATAAATCATGAGAAAAATATGTAGTCTTTGGTTGTTTTGTGTCTAGTTCAGTGTGAAGATCTTGTTCAGTGGTAGTAGGGGGCCTTTGATTTGCCTGTGCCCAGAAGTACTTTGTTTCATGAGCCATTCATGAATGGAAGCTGAATTAGGATGGCACTATTTTAGAGCTCTGTCCTGATTTAAGAAAGGGAGTCCAGCCCAACCATTCCTTTAAAATCCAGATGGAAACAGATGAATCAAATTAAAGAGATCATTAATTTTGGTGGGTGCCAGACAGTCTGCGTCACACAAAGGAAATCCAATCCACTGGAGATGATGAAATCCTTAAAGGATAAAAGTTTTGGTTGCTAGTGATTTAGGGTTCACCAGCCAATCTTAATGGGAGCCTGCAGAATCAGGGTGAATATTCCAGGGATCCTGGCAGAGAGGCCTCAGATTCCCCAAATTTAACCATCACCACTGGGGATGAAGCTGTAGGCAGCGACAGGATTGGAACAGTTCTTCTGGACCAGCAACCAGTACAACCATGTGTAGATGGACTCCAGTGAATGCCGGGAGGGAAAGAGGTGATGAACCACTCCATGCTCAGTCTAAGAAAGTAAGGCAAACATTTTTTTGGCCTCAACAGCCTACTGCTGTGTTTACCCTGGTGATGGTGCCGCTAACTCAGAGGAGGTGGAACTGGAGAGTGGCAGAGGTGATAGAGGATTTCCAACAGTAGGGGGAAGTTTTCCATCCATTGTGACGGAGCTGCGCTCCAGCACAAAGTTGAAGATCCAGGAGAGTTTGTGATGTTTGAAACATCTCAACCCTAAACATAAAGCCACACACACACCAGTGCCATCATGGGTTTCCTCTGTCAATGTGAAAACCTTCACATGGCAAACCAAAGGAAACTAAAGGACAACCAGAATTGCATGCTACAAAGCCTCAGAAAAAACACAAATGTTGGATGTGTAATTCCACACCAAGCACCAAGAGTGATGTAAGGAATAACATAACTTGTTGATACACATTAACTACATCATAGATGTCATATGTAGGCCACGAGGATAGCTGATGCATGGAATCATGTATCTGGTTTAAGGCAGCACTAAGTAAACTTCTATCATTTTTAGCTCAGTGGGCCCTTCTACACCCTTTGAGGAAAAATGTTTTTTACGACGCTGAGAGATTACTCTTGTTTTATCTCTTACTCTGTCATTCTCTCATTTTGTCCACCATACCCCTGTAAGCTAGTTACATAGTTGCTGATGTGGGATATAGGTCTATAAACAACACACAGTTGTCACAAAAAAGGAGACCAAAGTCCAAAGTCACTTTGTCTGTTTTTTGCCAAATGAAGGGGAGGAAGACCATGGCAGCTAAACAATGGTTCCTAAAATTAATCCAATATGCCTCTAAAGGAATTGTGAGCTGATATTTTAACATGTTGCTGTGCTTTAAGTGCACCCTGACCACAATGATTCCTCTAGCTTCAGTTCTCCGAGTCTGTGCGTAGCCCTCGAGCTTCTATGCTGCAGTCTTGACTTTTCACCAAATCAACATGCTGTGCTTTACTTTAATACGCATGTGGCTGAAAATCAGCTTAAAGTACTGCTCAAGACGTCTGCCTGAACAAGGGGTTGTCTCATTTTAGGAAACTATTGGTCAGCACATGTAAGTTTCCATGCAGACCTTAGACACTGATTTCTTAAACTTTAATGGGAACATACTTTACGTTTGCTTTTTTTTTTTTTTTGCAATGTTGGAGAAAGTTTACTTCAAATTGACTTGACAAAAAACAGCTTATCTCAGTGTAGCAAAACCATATGCTTGATCTTCCTATTTGAATAATGGAATTGCATTTGCTGGACTTGCTTTTCTACTTACTTTGCGCTGGCACCAGTGATCAATACCTTAACATTGCAGTTTTCTTTTACATTACTGCATGCCAAAATTGCTGGTTCATGCTTGCCTCTTTCTCTGTGGAATTAAATATACTATAGGAGGAAATAAAAGATATATTGTCTTGATGTAATATGTGCACAAAGCTTACATTCTGAGATGGACATTAGTTCTGTTTCTCCTCACAGACTTGGAGGTAAAAAAAAAAAAAGAAAAGAAAAGTGCTTTGTTGGCAAAAAAAAAAAAAAAAAAAAAAAATCAGCCCCTCAGGACATGAACGGAGAGGCAGCCAGAACGGTGTTGTTATAACAACATGTATGTGTGTGAGTGCATATGTGTGTGTGTGTGCTTTCACATTTGTGTAATGCTTGCCTGCTTTAAAATGGAAACATTTTTTATAAATGACCTGGCTCTCAAAAAAAGGATTTAATTGACACACATAAGTTCCCTCTGCAAGACCCGGAGTGGGAAATCAGTGCCAGGACAGAGATGTAAACCAGTGAAGCAGCAGGCGGTGAGTGGCATTCATCAATGTTTGATGGCTTCCATCTATCTTAGAGCAAAGTGGCAAACTGAGCGGCAGAGAGACATTACAGCAAGAGATAAACACGCAACTATTATATAGCGTTTTGTCTGAATCAATATTCCAAATGTATTAAAAAATTAGGAGAATGTAAAATCCCTTACTAAATAAATAATGCCATGTTCATGTTTTTTTCTCTCTTTTTTTGTCAGTGTGGAACCTTGTCACCTGCTCGATGAATGAAAGACCTTTTCACATTGTCTGACATTTAGGTCAATATAATGGAATAAAATATTCCTGGCTATGGTACTGAAGGGTGTTGTAAAGACATCAGTTTTCACCTTTTAACCTTCAAAGAATCCGTTTGTGTATAATGCAGTAGCTGACTTGTCCTCTTCAAGTGAGGGTTAATTGAGTAAACATCTTGAATGGTAGGCACAATTTTTTTTTTTTTTTTAAATTTTAAAAACCAGAAACAAAACAAAAATCATTGTAATTCAGCTTATTCAGACAAAGCAGTTTCGGTAATTCCACCTGCCATGAATGGAACTCTTATTTTAAACAATCGGTATACCTTTCTGAACAAAATAATCTATCGTTGTACTAGGTGTTATGAATAGGTGTAGTAGTAGTTCTGATGAGCTCATGGAGAGCACTGACACTGTACGGTTCCTGGTACAGATGGAAAACCAGGGCACGGTACATTTTGCACTTGCAGCCAGTTGCAAGACCCCTGGATTAGTTTAGTCACTGCAACTTAGCTATTTTAGCTCAACTGACTTAGTTAATGCTAACATATGATGCTAATTAATATTACTTTACATTAATTCTCGTCAAATCTGCCTAGTCATCCTCATTTCAAGTGTTGCTACTGAAACAAAATCAGAAATGAATGGTGCCCATCAGGTCATCTCTCACTGTCTCTCACTGATGGACTGATTTGATCTTCTGTGCTGAGTTTGTGGCCATCCTCACACCCCTGTTACATTTTTCGCATTGGAAATTGACACAGGACTCATTTTGGCCCCTGTACAGATCTACAACAACCTACAAAGGTGGAACAAACTGGCAGTGTGAATGAGACTTTAGACTTAAGAGCTGGTTTAGTCATGCATGTAGGAAAGTGTGGACAGGGATAATCTCTGAGGCACATGCAATTTTATGATCACATACCTTTAAAGGTAGGGTGAATGATTTCTGGATGATGTGATATCTGTTAGTATTTAAAACAAAGTATCAAGAAAGCTAGCTTGCTCCCCCTTCTCCAGTTCTCACTGAGAAACCACACCTGATCATGAACTCTCCATCACTTTTCGCTTCATTTGCATGGGTATAAAATCTCCTTTTATGGGTGTTTTGCTGGATCAGTATTTGTTATAGTTTGTTTTCTGCTTATGGAGCTAGTTACTTTTACTCATAAGAAGGGAAGCGCTGCACTGGTGATGATAGGTTTATTGAATGCAGCAAAAAGTGTTCTGGGGTAGAACGCACATAGAATTACTTACCCTGCCTTTAATTTGAAGTAAGTTTAAAATGTTCCTGTCGCACTGTCACTTAAAGTTTGAAAATGGATTTTTGGAAATGAGACAACAAATATTAAGCTACACATCTGAGCATGATGGCTTCATATGTTTGTCAGCACAACCCCAATGATGTCTTCTTTTTTAAACAACAGTTGACAGAATAAACAATGTAAAATCACTAGATTGAAAATGCAATAAATCAAAATGTGTTGTCCATGTTTTGTTGCCAGGCTGACAAAGGTAAGTGTTTAGCGAATACTTGCATTTTAATCACCCAGTACAGTTTTAGTACAAACACAAAGAAAGACCTCAGGAGGGCTTTTGTTGAAGAGAAAATCCAGCATCATATAGGGCATCTTTACATGTCGACAGAGCAATCTGAGACTGATGAATTATTTATAGTTCTTGAGCTCCAGGTTGGAAAAGTGAAGACAAGATGAAAGAAAGGAACATGCAGGAAAGTAGATGACAGATAGTTGTTTTTGTGGGTCCATTCACTCCCCACCTAAAATGAATTCCTGACCTGGAAAATGAAACACTTTAAAACCTTATAGACTTAAAAGCATCAGCTGAAGTCTGCTGAAAACACATTTATCCTCTTCTGGCTGGCTTCCTTCTGACTGCAGTTATTAGCTATTTAGCAGACATTAGACTGGCCCTTGTTAGCTAATGACCTGCCACACACAGCATGGCTGCTGATTCAGCACAGATGTCCAGCCAAAGCCAAACTAAAGCACTAACCTCCGACATAATAAAGCTATGTGTATATAGCAAGAAAAAACTGAAGTACTGAAACGATACTGAGCCAATACATTAAATGTCATTGTCTCTCTTTGTGCTGGCAAAACTGAAAAGTTCACTGTCTGTTTTTTTGCTTATCTAATAACAATCACATTTCAAGTGCATGACCTTTTCTGAGAACAGGGATCAATATAGCTTGCCATGAAGCTGTAAGCAATCCACTGTTTACCTTTGCGTATCTTTCACCCATTTAAAAAGGTCAGCACACTCTGTTATTCAGATGGAGTGAGAGCCCTGCCCTTTCTTTTTCTGATTGATTCGAAGATTTCTGCAAAGTGGAGCATACATGGTCCTGCTTCCCATCTTCCTTCCATGTTGTTTTTGAACGCATGATTGTGTCGGAGTGTCCGTGCACATGGGTGTAAGGGTAAGAGAGTTTGTATGCAGTATGTGCACACCGGATTTTTGGTCCATTTCATGTATTGTAACTCTCTTCAAAGAGACGGGTCAAAACAGTGTTTTATCATCAAGCAGGTTCAGCATCCCTTTGAAGGTCTAACGAATGTTTCTTGAAGCCTGGCCTCTCTTTGGGTTTGTGTGCAAAATATTACAGAGGCAGTAGTTGCGGGGGAAGTGGCAACAGCGGCAGCTATTGAAGTTTGGGAAGAGTGAAGCCTGAGGATTAGGGTGTTCAAACATATCTGTCCTGCGTAGGCCTTGATATGACTGCACCTGGGAACAGGCTGTGCTGTGCAGTGACAGCTTCCCAGAGTCCAGGAGCGTTAGTATCACTGCCACACAACAGCCTGAAAAGAACTGTAAGACATAAGCTTAATTTGAGAAATATAATCATATCAATACATTAAAAAATGGATTCACGATAATGAAACAGAATGTCTGTCTGTCTACTGCATACGCAATCCATCAGTCACCCTGCCCTCTGCAGCTTTACTTGACACTTGACAGCAGGGTAAAAATAATAGCCTTTTCCTGGGTGCCCTCACTGCCATGTAATTCTGTTGGGATGAGATATTTGTTTTTCTTGCACAGCAGAGATTAACATTTGACGAAACTTTCCTCATTTAGTAAAACTGCTCGAGACCAGCCTGGCCTCGGTAACCCTAAAAAACTATAATACCAGAAGAAGTGTGGCTTATTACACATTATATTGGAAATCCTTTACACTGTTATGTAACAGAAGCAAGATTTATTGGTTCAGGAAGTGACAATAAAAGACTTTGTCTTTTTCTTTGGAACTCTCATCAATTCAGAAAAGAAATGGCAATATTTTATTCAAGCCTTCCCTTAAGCATCAAATTAAACAGCTCTGAAACATTCACATCCACATTCTACATTCTCAGAAACATTTCAAGAATTTAATCATTAATAAAGAGGTTTTTAGTGACAATTAAAAAGCTAATTTTAGCTTTGTTCCTGTACTAAATGAAGCACTCAAAAATCCTGTTCTTAAATAAAAGAACAGGTCAAGTTTAAAATGGAGAAGTTGGATAACTGTGCACTGATCAGGGTCTGTGATGTCACAGGACCCACAAATCTGAACCTGCTCAACAAATTATATGTTTAAAACCTAAGTAGCTCCAAAACAAGGTGATGAGGTTGTGTTATTTCAGGGTCTTTGAGTTGGCAATCACTTCACATGTCATCACTGCCATGTAATTCTGTTGGGATGAGATATTTGTTTTTTTTTGCACAGCAGAGATTAACATTTAACGAAACTTTGCTCATTTAGTAAAACTGCTCGAGACCAGCCTGGCCTCGGTAACCCTAAAATGCTATAATACCAGAAGAAGTGTGGCTTATTACACATTATATTGGAAATCCTTTACACTGTTATGTAACAGAAGCAAGATTTATTGGTTCAGGAAGTGACAATAAAAGACTTTGTCTTTTTCTTTGGAACTCTCATCAATTCAGAAAAGAAATGGCAATATTTTATTCAAGCCTTCCCTTAAGCATCAAATTAAACAGCTCTGAAACACTCACATCCACATTCTACATTCTCAGAAACATTTCAAGAATTTAATCATTAATAAAGAGGCCATCATTTCAAGCGCAAAAACTTTTTTTTTTTTAATTTTTGTAATACTTCCTATTTAATGCAGTTGCTGCATTTCAAATTACTTGACCCCATAAACATAGGGATGTCCATATGAGTACAAATCTGTTTTTGTTCAGGGATTCTGACCAAAAACGATTCTCATACTTTAGATATTAAAGCAAACTATTAAACTCTTAATGAACTTCTGTAATGTTTAGATCATAGGGTCCCCCTATAGGAGTGAAGGTTAAGCTGCCTTTACAAAACTGTCCAAAGACTTACTCTTGTTCAGTTTTTATGCTTTGTTACACTCTCGTTTTTTTCTCCCATCATAACTTTCTTGAGTCTTTTAGTCCCCTCTGCCAATGAGATGAGAAATCATTGCCAATGATTTCTCTGCCAACTAATTTCATTGTTACTGATGTTGACATAGTGCCATAAAGCAATGTGCAGTTGTAGGAAGAGACAACCAAGAAAGGAGTCCAAAGTTACTTTGAGTGGTTTTTGATGATAGCAGTCATGGGAGACTCATAGAAATAAATGGTACTTCCTAAAATAATAAAATATACCAATATATTTACTCTTTCAGAATATCCAATTCGTACATTTGAGACATCTAGGGAGAATTGTTGATTATAGCTGTGCCAAAACCATCATAATTAAATTCTCAACTTTCCAGAAACACTATGGTTAAATGTTGACATTTAAATAAAGAGACCACCTCTAACCACTGGGAACCTACTAAAGGCAGGCCTTACTTTGTGCACAGTGATAGTTAGGATGAACTGTGAAAAGAAAATGATTTAATGAATGTAGAGCAAATGACTGATGCAAGATAAAAGTTAATGAACAATCCATGTGCTCAGTGTAAAGCTGTTAGACTTGCTTTTCTTATCCACACTGTAGAACATGGAGAAAATGGACACAGGAAATGGAGGTGACCACTGTCAAGTCAAGGACTGATTTGCAAGTTCCACATTTAGCTAGTGTCAACTATTTTCTTGGTCCAGAACTGACCATATTTGGAGAAAAGAGTTGAGATGGAGGGATATAACAAAAGTCTCAATGGACAAAAATCCTTTTCTTCAAGTCTTTATTCACTCCACCTGGGTCCATAAGATTTGATTGAGAAGTTGATTCTTTTTGAATGTAAGTTTACTAAATAGTGAGTTTTTTTGAAGCCAGGGTTGACTTGGTGTCAGCAGGTGCATTTAAAGGCATTGGCTTTGCTTTTTTGGCCACGTGGCTACCTTTAGCTTTCATAAACAACTTCACATGCCTCTCTTGTGGAACCAGCAGCCAGCTACTTTTCAGGAAGGGGCAGGCAATCCTCACAATCTTTTAAGGTTTAAAACTGTCCTTTTTGATAAAGCTTATATTAAGGGAGGCTATGGCACGATAACTGAAGGCGCCCATTAACCATGCAGCTATGGGCCTACACTGCTAAGGGATCTCTCATGATGCTCTGGGCTCGTTCTTTACTCTCTTCTCTTTACTCTGTTTGTGTGTATTCATCATTATTATTGTAATTAACATTGTTCTATGTCTCATAAATATTGTTTGCTAGTCTCATTTCCATTTTTGTTCTCCATTGTTGCCTTAAGCTTCCTCGGGATGTTGGATTGCACAAAACTGAAGATTTAATGTAATGCATTGGGTTCCTTAGCGAGGCTCATGCTATAAATTTTGAATCTGAACTCTTTTTGAATGAGATAGACTTATTAAATTAGAGTGAATTTTACTTAAATGGAATGTAACTGGACTGTCCTTAATTGAACTGTTGTACTATTGTACTGAACTTATTTTCTGGGTTACATTCCTTGAGATGACTTTTGCAGTGAACTGGCACTACACATGTAAAGTGAATGAAATTAAATTGAATTGAATATACTACTGTTTCTCTGTACCCAGTTTAGGGGCATCTTCAAATACTAGTTAAAGATAATAAACCTTGGTCAGACTCTCTCCAAACTGTTATTAGGGAAAATAGTCATTGGAGTAATTAATCAGCAGTAATACAGTCCTAACTAAAGCATTATTCTCTAAGACATGATAGTCATGCATAGAAGAAGTAAGTTAGGTGCAATAGATTTTAAAGGTCCAAATCCAAGTTTGAGCTAAATGTGCCATGAAACAACATATCGATTTTATGTCTACATTCTAAACGATGACTTCTGGCAAAATCACTCAAGCACAATGTTTATCACATTCATCATATAACAAGTAAAATACAGGAAATCCAGCATTTATTATCTCTTCAACTCATCTTTCAAGTGAGAGTGATATGAGCTGATTTTTAATTGTTATTTAAAAACTATAAAATATGGAAGTGATAAGGGGATGATTTTGATTGAATTAGGTATTTCTACTTCTGAGTCACAGGATGGATTGTACAGAACAGCACAGACACAAAAGGCGAAATGGAAAATGTTCTGATTATGTGGTCCTGGGTTGAACTTCAGTATCGTTCAGGAAGAAATGTAAAACCATCTTCACTTCTTCACATAATTACATTAGAATAGAGAAAGCACACTTGAAAGCTAAATGAAAATGAGAACATAGAGAGCAAGGGTGTAGCACTGAAATGTAACCTTCTCAGATAGTCAAATCCAATATTTTCATAAGGGATCAGATATACATGTATTAATGCTAGGCAGACTTCCAACGCAGCAGGAAAATGATAAAGGGACATCGTGCGACTGACTGCTGTGACTAATATCTGGGAAAGCTTTCATCTGCCATTTTAAGCTGGCAGCACATTTCAGGTGAATAAATGCAAGATGAGGGGGAAAAAAGACCATTTTCATACTCGATAATGGAGTTAATAAACGATAGTCCAATAGATAGACTTATCTCAATTTCAGCAAATGGTGAAATTGAGATTAGTCAACCTCATCCTGAAGTTTATGTGTTCCCATCTACCTTCACCATTTTCTTTCTAATGATAAAACATATATGAAGCACTGTTATGTGCTAATATATGTATATAAAAAAAACAAACACACAATTTAGCCAAATAGACTGAATTGTATCACAAGATTCTTTAAAAAGTCAGGATGTTTAGTTACTGAGCATAATTGAGTATAATACATGTGGATTTAAGTGTTTTGAAAGAGGACTCTGTAATGTTCTCATCATCAAACTGTCATTACAGTCAGCCTCCTAGAGGGGCCCTTTTTGAATTTCTGTCAAAGTAGACATATATATATATATATATATATATATATATATATATGTGTGTGTGTGTGTGTGTGTGTGTGTGTGTGTGTGT
>JAOWBL010003366.1:0-12403 GCA_028564865.1 Zenarchopterus dispar | reverse complement strand
TATATATATATATATATATATATATATATATATATATATATATATATATATATATATATATATATATATATGCACAGGTGTGATGGGATGATTAGATCCAGCTGCGACATCTGATCAGGTACAGTTGCGATGTCTGATCGTCACATTGGAGTCGCGCCCACAGGATCACAACACACTTAGAGCTTTAGTTTTTGTGTTGTTGTTTTGTCTGGTTTTCTATGTGAGAACGATGGTGACAACTACAGCAAGTAAAGGGATGGTAAAAGCAAAATCTGGCAATCTGATCGCTGACAGACAATTTACTCATGACATCCTTCAACAAATTTCATCCTATCTACGAAATAATTTGTACATTTGATGCAACAAGGCCTCCAACATTCTTGTCAATCAGTCATTTTTTTGTTTCTTTTTTGTCCAGTGAAATTTTGTTTTTATGAATCTATGTAGCCCTCCGTGGACTGGTGACCCATCCATGATGTACCCCTGTCTTTTGCCTGTAATGAACTGTGATAGGCTCCAGCAGACCCCCGACCCTGTATAGGGAGGAATCTAAGTGATTCTTTTGCATGGGATTCTTGATATAGTAGATATTAGTAAATTCTTCCATCTGTCCATATCATCTAAGTGGTTGGAAATTTCAATTTACAAGCTCTGTGATGCTTTCAGGAATGTTTTTGTCACAACGGTGAGGTTGTCTGGTCTCGGGTTTTTGTCTAGTGTCATTTCCTGTTTTATTTTGAAATAGTAACTCTCCTCTCGTTTCAGGTCACTTGCCCTTCCTCATGTATCAGATGTCTGTCTTCACTGATTCCTAATTGTGTCCACCTGTGTCCATCTCCTTCCAGGTGTATTTATAGTCTATGTCTCCCCTTGTCTTGTGCCGAAGTGTCTTCGTTCTCTTGTTCGTTGCACCTAAGCCATTTTGTAATCATTGCCATAGCTTGTCTCCATAGTTCTTGTTTGTTTTTTGCTTTGGTATTCTTGTTTTGTTTTGTTACGTTTTTCCTAGCCTTTTGTTCATCCTGTGGGATTGTTTTTTGTTCTCTACAGAGTTTGGAATTTTTGCCCTTGTCCTTCGGGATCGCTTTTTGCTATTAAATTTTTGTTTTGAAACTACCTGCAATTGAGTCCTCAGCTTATTCCTGGCGTGTCAGTACACTTCGGCCAGTATGGACTCAGCAGGAAAAAAAGGTTGCAGCTGCCATTCGCACTCAGGAGGCTCGACTCACCCGTCAAGAAGAGTTTCAAGCAGCAGTAGCGGAGCATCTGACAGGCCTAAATCAGCAGGTGCAAGAATTAACTACGCAGCTGCAACGGACCATCATTCCGCACATTACTCCTGGTCCAGGACCCAGCACACCACCAGCTGGACCCAGCCTCCGGTTAGCACCCCTGGAACCATATTCAGGTGAACCCGGTCTCTGCCGACCTTTTTTGACCAGTTGTGACATACATTTTGAACTCTTTCCACAAGCCTTTTTCACTGAGCGAGCTAAAGTGGCCTTCATCATCTCGCACCTGTCCGGGAGAGTGAGAACCTGGGCTACCGCTGAATGGGTCAAACAATCAACCCTTTGTTCGGGGATCGAGACCTTCCGTTCAGCATTATTGCAGACGTTTGACCCGATCACCACCGACCGAGAAAAGGCCCGGGAACTAAGCTATCTGATCCAAGGCAGAGACTCGGTGAGTGACTATGCTATCCAGTTTCGCACTTTAGCAGCAAGAGGCGGATGGAACGATACCGCATTATTCGACATGTTCTTGAAAGGACTATCAGAGGAAATTCAAACACATTTGGTTCCGCTGGACTTACCGGGCACTTTGGATGCACTTATTGCGCTAGCTATAAGAACGGACTATCGGATGCGAGAGTTGGGTCAAACCCAAGTGAGTAATTCCCAGCCGAGACAACCCAAAAGAAGCTCCGCACCTAGACCTCTGGGGGCTCATCCTGTTTCACCACAGGTACATGATCATTCCTCAGAAGCTCCACAGGGGGAACCTATGGACCTTGGGAGAACCCGGCTAACTCCAGAGGAATGACAACGACGACTACAAGAGGGTAGATGCTTTTACTGCGGGGAATCTACCCATCGAGTGGCATCTTGCCCTGCCAAGAGCAAACCTGAAGTGAGTCAGACTCCTATCCGTAAGACATCTTGTTGTTTGATATCAGGCCAAATAACTTTCCTAACGGCTACCAGAACTGTTGGGGCTCTAATAGACTCTGGGGCGGAAGAAAGTTTTATGGATTGGAAACTGGCGAAAGAACTCAAAATCCCTACCCGTCACGTAAATCCTGTATTGAGAGCTAAGGCCCTCAATGGACAGGATCTGTTCCCTATAATCCACTGCACAGAGCCTGTAAAATGGTGCATTCAGGAACATGAGGAAGACTTGGTTTTTCTGTTATGTGACTCTCCAGCCCAACCTATTGTTTTAGGTCATTCCTGGCTTTTGCAACACAACCCTGTGGTGAACTGGAGAACGGGCAGTATACAGGGGTGGGGAGAGAGTGGCAGGGACCACCGGACATCAAAAAATTCAACTACTTCCATGATTAACCAAGTTTCTGTTCCCTCCATCACAGATTCCCAGGTTCCGGACCTTAGTTCGGTACCCACTTGTTATCACCATCTTGGGGAGGTGTTCAGCAAGACAAAAGCCACCTCATTACCACCTCACCAGCCTTACGACTGTCCCATAGATCTCATCCCTGGGGCCCCAATCCCTAGGGGCCGATGGTATTCCATTTCCGCACCTGAAAAGGCAGCTATGAATGAATATATCCAGGCTTCTCTTAAAGCAGGACTCATTAGACCCTCCTCTTCAGCTGCAGGAGCTGGGTTCTTCTTTTGTGGAGAAGAAAGATGACTCCTTACGGCCGTGCATCAATTATCGCTCACTTAACGACATAACCATCAAGAACAGGTACCCATTACCACCCATGAACTCTGTATTTGATCAACTACAAAAAGCCAAGATTTTCACCAAACTCAATCTCCGAAACGCATATCACTTGATTAGAATCAGGCAAGGGGATGAGTGGAAGACTGGTTTCAATACCCCAACCGGACATTACGAATATCTAGTCATGCCATTTGGCTTAACTAACGCTCCAGCTGTCTTCCTAAACAAGGTTCTCCGGGACTTTCTTGATCATTTTGCTTTTGTTTATCTTGACGATATTTTAATCTATTCCCCTGACCTTGAGACCCACAAGAGACACGTTAATGCTGTTCTCCGCCGTTTACTGGAGAATCAGTTATATGTGAAAGCCGAAAAGACAGAGTTCCATGCCACCACCGTCTCCTTCCTGGGCTTCATCATAGCCCCTGGAAGTGTGCAGATGGATCCGGCTAAGATTAAAGCAGTAGCCAACTGGCCAACTCCTGATAGCTGCAAGAAGGTTCAGCAATTCCTTGGATTTGCTAACTTCTACAGGCGGTTCATCAGGGGTTTCAGTTCTATTGCGGCTCCCCTACATGCTTTAACCTCATCCAAGACTCGGTTCCAGTGGACCCCCGAGGTGGATACAGCATTCAACGATCTGAAGACCCGCTTCACCACCGCACCCATCCTCACGATGCCAGATCCTCTACGCCAGTTCGTGGTGGAGGTGGATGCCTCCAACGAAGGGGTTGAAGCGGTGCTGTCCCAGCGAGCAGAACAAGATGGCAAGATGCACCCATGCATGTTCTTGTCGAGGCGGCTGTCTAAGCCTGAAAAGAATTATGACGTCGGCAACAGAGAGCTTCTGGCGATCAAGGTGGCGTTGGAGGAGTGGAGGCACTGGCTGGAGGGGTCGGAGGAGCCATTCATCGTCTGGACTGATCATAAGAACTTGGAATATCTCCACACCGCGAAAAGACTCAACTCATGCCAGGCCAGGTGGGCGCTTTTTTTTTTTTTTTTTTAAACCGTTTCTCTTTTTTGCTCTCTTACAGGCCGGGGTCCCAGTTTCCCATCCTGATGCTCTATCTCGAGTGTATGACCTCGAACCTGTTGCCAAGGAACCCGAACCCATCCTTCCATGATCCTGTGTGGTTGGAGCGGTAACTTGGCAGATAGAAAATGAGGTACGACAGGCAAACAGCAATGGCTCCTCGCCTCGAGGTTGCCCTGAGAACCGACTGTACGTTCCGGTTACTCTACGACCTCTGGTGATTCAATGGGCTCATACGTCCCGCCTGTCGTGTCATCCAGGAGTGCGACGGACTATGTTTGTAATCTCTCGCAGATTCTGGTGGCCAGCTATGGAACGGGAGGTCCGGGAGTATATTGAGGCTTGCTCGGTCTGTGCCTGCAACAAGACATCTTCAGGGAAGAAGATGGGACATCTCCAACTACTACCCATTCCTTCCCGCCCCTGGTCAGACATTTCTTTGGACTTCATCACAGGGCTCCCAAACTCCCAAGGTAATACCACAATTCTTACGGTGGTGGACAGATTTTCGAAAATGGCCAGATTCTTAGCATTGCTCAAGTTACCCACAGCCAAAGAAACCGCAGAACTTTTACTTAACCACATCGTCCAAGTGCATGGTATACCTAAGGACACTGTTTCTGACCGGGGGCCCCAGTTCATATCTGGGTTCTGGAAGGAGTTCTGCCGTCAGCTGGGTGCCAAATCCAGTCTGACTTCCGGCTACCATCCGGAGGCTAACGGCCAGGCCGAACGGCTCAACCAACAACTGGAGACCAGCCTCCGATGTCTGTCCCAGAATCCCTCTACATGGAGCAAACACCTGGTCTGGGTGGAGTATGCCCATAACACTCTGCCCACCTCTGCCACTGGCTTCTCACCCTTCAAGTGTGTGTTCAGATATGACCCTCCAGTGTTTCCTGTACACGAGTTGGAGGTCACCGTGCCTTCTGCTCATGCCTTGATTCGCCGCTGTCGACGCATTTGGGCAGCCGCCCGACAGGTTCTTCTCCGCCAGGGGGATCGTGTTAAACGATCGACAGATAAAAAGAGATGCCCAGAACCCAACTACCAGCCCGGTCAGAAGGTCTGGTTGTCCACCCAACACCTTAAGCTCAAGGCTATGTCCCGGAAACTGGCACCACAGTTCGTGGGCCCTTTTCCGGTTACCAAGACCGTGGGGCCTGCTGCGGTTCGCCTTTGGTTGCCCTGATCCCTCAAGATACATCCCACCTTCCACGTCAGCCAAGTCAAGCCGGTCCGGGAGAGCGCCTTGGTCCCTACCCCCCCGCCCTCACCACCTCTGGAGATTATTGAGGGCGGTCCGGTCTACAAGGTCTGCGAACTGTTGGATGTTCGCACCCAAGGTCGAGGTCGGCAGTATTTGGTGGACTGGGAGGGATACGGACCGGAGGAACCCCAGTGGGTTCCCTCCCGGTTCATACTGGACCAGTTGCTCATCAACGACTTCCACCGCAACCATCCTGATCAGCCTGGGCCGTCAGGAGTCGCCTGTAAGGGGGTGGGGGTGGGGGGTTCTGTCACAACGGTGAGGTTGTCTGGTCTCGGGTTTTTGTCTAGTGTCATTTCCTGTTTTATTTTGAAATACTAACTCTCCTCTCGTTTCAGGTCACTTGCCCTTCCTCATGTATCAGGTGTCTGTCTTTGATTCCTAATTGTGTCCACCTGTTCCCCATCTCCTTCCAGGTGTATTTATAGTCTGCGTCTCCCCTTGTCTTGTGCCGAAGTGTCTTCGTTCTCTTGTTCGTTGCACCTAAGCCATTTTGTAATCATTGCCATAGCTTGTCTCCATAGTTCTTGTTTGTTTTTTTGCTTTGGTATTCTTGTTTTGTTATGTTTTTCCTAGCCTTTTGTTCATCCTGTGGGATTGTTTTTTGTTCTCTACAGAGTTTGGAATTTTTGCCCTCATCCTTCGGGATCGCTTTTTGTTATTAAATTTTTGTTTTGAAACTACCTGCAATTGAGTCCTCAGCTTATTCCTGGCGTGACAAACACATTTTGTAACTTCTGGCAAATAGTTTTTCAGTTTATTTTTTGAAAGAATTATTACTTAAATATAGCTATAGTTGTGGTGATATTTGAACACTTTATGTAAATTCCATTTTCATTGACTACACACACATTTTATGTTTTAGTTTGTATCAAATCAGCCACAAATATTACACAATTACAAAATGACTATAGGCATGAATGTATCCCATCAATTAGAATTCAAAAGATTTTACCGATACCTAATGAAACATAGATGAGTGAAAACAAACTCCCATCCATCACTACCACCATCTCTGAAGCTTGTTCACTTCAAATTAATTTTCATGCTAACACTGAAAGATTAGCAAGAGTAGAACAGATGGGTAAAAGGTAAACTTGAATAATCTTGCAGGTTAGGACCTCTGCAACGCTTCAGCGCAGAGTCAGAACAAAAGGCAGTAAGAACCCTCTATTGCTATTCCCTGTCTTCTATATCTTTCACCGTAGTTTTTATCTCTCCTTCTCTTTGAACATTCCTTCTTTATTTTTAGCTTTTCTTCCACTCCCGTAGGCAGGACCTTCAGTCCATCACCAACTCTTCAAAAGAAGAAGGAATCAATAGTGCTCATGTCTGAGTGATGGAGGAGGAATTGGTTACTCTGTACCATCAAGAGCCCTTTTTCTGTCTGCTCAGAAAGCCTGGGAACACAAGACTTTGGACCTGTTTTCATGTCAGGCCAGCATTTGACTAATGTTGAACCACCTGAGAGTCAGCAATCAGACTTTACATATTTTTCTCCATATTCCACAAGTTCAGCAGAGACCCTTTCAGAACTGTACAAATTATCACAGAAAAAGACCTGAAATGTCATGCCACTAAAAATCACTGGATTGTTTGTTAAATCCCTGATATGCTGTCTGAGAATAGGAAATGGCACAAGGGACCATGGACGTCTGTAAAACATTAGTCTAATGTGGCTGCAGCTCAGGGAGTTTCCCCTTGCTTATGTAGGTAAAACTATCATGATATACAACATTTAATAAAGGAAAATATGCAGGGAAAAACTGGACATGAGCAGTTAGGATTGGTGGATAGGATAATGTAGGTCTTATTCCTCAGAGCTTAATATTCTTCTACTAAGACTGTCTTGGTTCGGAGATGTCAGAGACTCTGGGGATGGGAGTCAGTGAAACTGCACTTCTTTGCTTGTGGTTTTATGAGCATGTCTAATAACTTGAGGTGCAAATGGTATTCTTATATGTAAATGATTAAGAATTTGCATCCTATTATGGTAAGCAACTGGAGTAGAAATTATTTGGAGTGAAGCCATCAGCCATCAGGCCATTTCTTCATTATGGATCTGCATTGGTCATTCCCTTAGTTCAAGCCAACCTTTCAGCCCTTCAGCATTCACCCTTGGACATACAGTCATAACTGCAACCCTTGCTTCAGTTAAATTACTATAATCCTTCATTGTGTGGGCTGAGTTCTACAATGAAACATACAAGCATGGAACCATAAATCTGTCTTACATTAAGGTCTACCTGCTACATGTCTAAAAGGATCCTTGTGGGGCCTGAACATTTCTTATTTCTTTATTCACAGTCCTCAAGCAGCATAAGCAGTGGTGGCTGTTTTGATGTGTACAACAATGAGACTAAGTTATGGGTGGCAACTTTAGCCATTAACTAAGAATACTGTGAATGGGATGTTTTGTGATAAAAGACCACATTTTTAATTTCACTGAGTATCCTTGATCATAGACACATGTCTGGCTGTCTTGAACAAATAAGAAATGGGTTTAAAATCCAGTGATTTACAAAGAGCACATTTGTTGATAGTTAGTTGATAGTTATTGTCATGTATCAACTGTAAGTCATTAGAACAAATCCTATACAGTTTGGTTAAAATTACAAACATGTTCAACTCTGTAAAGCTTTAAAAGTCATGAATTATTCCTGATACATAGCAAGCTACTTTCTGTGGCCCATTTTATGGCCCTTTACCATTGTGAGGGAATAAGAAGCAGACAGTGGATCAAACTGTTGTGTCCTGTGATGCCTTATGGTGTAATTTGCCATTCTTTTATTAGACTTGAAGAACATAAATATATTTTTTAAAAAGTTCCTGGTACAAACTTGTTTCATTTTTTGTAGACCTGTTAAGCATTTTCTCTTACAGCATTTTTCATTTATCTACTGTTTCAATACAGTTTGTCCTACTCTTAGTTTTCATAAAATAGGTCTAAATTCCGTTACCATTATGAGGTTTAAGGAACATATAGTTCATTCAGAATGTCAATTTGATTCAGTAAATTTTTATCCTGATTCAACCAGAGTTACGCAACATCAGATGGCTCAGCTCAAGGAAACGCAACGTTTATTTTTTATTTTGTCTTGTTTTTTAATTTGTGCTGACTGGCATGGGATTATTAAACTGCCAGGATGAATGATTGTCTGTCTGAAAGGACTGCTTTTGTATGGCAGTGGTACCGCCATTTCATACTAATGTTAGCTGAAGAGGCTTTGAATTCTTACCTCGCTCATTTTTAATGGTGGGACTGTAACAGGCTTGCTGAAGCCTACTACAACTTTGAACATTTGTAACAGTGTGCAATTAAAAATAAATAAAAGAAAGGAAGGGATGTTGATAGAACACAGGAAAGATTGCACAGAATGTTTTCATCCTCATGTGAAAAGAGTAACAAATAAGCAGCTAGTTGCTGCAGTTGACTGCAGCACAGCTTTAGATGCTGCTTTAGTGTCACCTAATGTCCAAACAGAGGTAGAACATCCATGGCAAATATTACTCCAAACACTGAGGTGCTGAACACACTCCCACCTCTTTTAGCCTTCACAAAACACCTTGCACTGAATAACATCTTTTATTTATCCAAATTATTTCCATGATAATTATGTTAAATTAGAAAATTGAGCTTCATTAATTTAACATTTTGTGTTGCCCTCATTCAAATTAAGTATGTCTGCCTGTCTAATCTGCCCTAGCTCATATTATCCCATAAATCCAAGTTCTAAAAGTGTATGCATGAGCAGAGACAGCTTAGATCCCTACTTAAATGACATTTAGGAGGATCAACAGCCTGCTCTGGGTAATAACCAAGGAATACTACTGAAACTGGACAAATCCGCCAGTCACTGCACACTCATACAAAGACACACACACTCATACAAACACACGCACGCGCACACACACACGCTTTTGCTTTCTCAGCAAGGCTTTGTCTAATGACGTGCAAAACTGCAGAGGAAATGGTGTGCTGTGCTTCAGCTCTTTTCTTGGCTCATACATTATATGTTGATGGAAGTGTGAGTCACAACCTTTCTTCTCACATCTCTATATAGTGTGACATCTCTATATAGTGTCACTGCAAAACAGCAACTTCTATTTCTGTTCTGCATCATTGAGGCACTTTTTGTGTGGCTTGCTGTGAAATTTTTGCACCTACACATCATCCACTCACTATGCAGATTAATTGCAAACGCTGTGAACTGCCCTCCTCCCTCTTCTCAGGCAACAAACTCAAGTTTGGATGCAGACTGAAGCTTCTCGCACTTACGAAAGTTTGTTTGTTTTAAAAGATGAAACCACATTCTCCTGTTCTAGTCACTGTGGGACCACATTAAACACCTAGTCTAACACTCACAGTATTAAGCTAACAAAAGATAAAAGTGTGGTTTTATCTAACCAAAGTTTAATCATCTCATTTCTGAAACTACTTTATTGCCTTAAAATTGGAAACCATTCACATTTCAGTATTTTTGGATACAGTCATGTACAAATGCTTGTTCATCCTCTTTTAATCGCGTCCACTTATTTGGGTCAAAGCAACGTAATTGTAATACCAAAAAAAAAGTAACAGCTGAGCTTACTGTTTTTTCTATTTGTGTATGTGTTTTTTGTTTGTTTGTTTATTTTAGACCCAAGCAACCTCAGACAAATAACACATAATATTTTTATTGCGTAACCATTTCATTAATGGAAATGAAGGTTAAAACAAAAAAAGCAAAATTAAGAACCACCATATTTTCTTACTATTTAAGAAGGTAAGTTGATGCCAGGTGTTGCTGATTATCACTTTTTGATGAGCATCAGTAAGTGCATCAGACATGATGTTCCTCATCACCAAGAGACTAAGACATAAGCAGCAGTCTTACAGAAGAAACTGTTGCTCCATATTAGTGTGGAATGGATGATAAGTCATTTCCAAAAAAAAGTTGGAGTTTAAATTCAACAGTCAGAGAGATTATTCACACTAGCCAGTCCTGCAACCATAGGACATGGGTGCTATGCTGTTATTTAAGGCTGAATTCTTCTGTAAACTAGAGTATTCTAGAGGCAACTATAAGGCCATCTGTACAACAATAAATCTTGGTCAACATGGATCATGCGACAGGACATTGATCTGATCCACACCAGCAAATCCAAGACAGAACTTCTAAAAAAGTTAAAAGGTTCAAAGTTTTGGAATGGACTAGATAAAGTCCAGACCTCGACTCAATTGAACCACTGTGGTGAGACCTTAAAAATGTCCAAAATCCTCAATAAAATAAAATAATGTTGTAAAGAAGAGTTGGTTAAAATCCCTTAACGATTCAATTCAATTCAATTCAATTTTATTTATATAGGGCCAATTCACAACAAAAGTTGCCTCAGGGCGCAACAATGAATTCAAGCTACTGCTGCTAAAGGTGGATGTAAAACTCTTGAAGCATAGGGTGCTTCATATTGCCCACATGACTGAAATGTTGAAAAAAAGTTACATCTTATTGTTTGTCTGAGAGTGTATTTGCCAAATACACACTGCACACTACAATCAGAAGATTCTATCATGTGTTAAAATTTAATTAGGATTAAAAGAGGGCCTTCTAACTCTTACATTGATTGTATATATGATATAAAATGTCATGCTACAACTAGCATGCTATAACAGAAACCTCAACTAATATTATTTGGGAAAAATACCAACTCAAATTACAAAAAAAAAAAATCCTAAAACCCTCTTACAAGAGTTTTGACTCATTCAACAGTCAGACAGATTTTTAACAAATGGAGGAAAAACGTTACTGGAGCACACATCATTTGAAAAGAAATTACATTAAGTAGGTGTCAGTGTGAGAGGGGTATACCTGTACTCCAAGAATCAGTTTGTCATTTCCTTTGGTGTCATGTACCAGTGCAACACAGCTGTTTAAACTGTGCTCATACACACAACTGAATGTGTTAAAGCTTCTATAATGCAATATTGAATGTATTAAAGCTTCACTTAGCACAGAACTTGATGCTGCAAGTTGATAGTGTGATTTTCATGTTTTAAACTGTATTTTTTTGGTGTTGGAGTATAAATAAAATTGACTTACTTACATCCTTATTTAGCTCTGACTGAGAAGGAAATCAGTGGCAGGAGGGTCACTGTTTGGTTTAATTCACAGCTATAATACTTTACAGCTGCTGAAAAGCAAGCAGGGTTCCACTAATGTGGGAGAATGTCTTCTAACCTGGAAAGAGAGTGAACATAGAAATATTTATTATTCATCATAAACAGAGAAAAACTGGAAAAAACTATGGTTTTCAGTTTAACACTGAACCCAAGCTAAAAGTCACAGCTCTGTTGAGCCATGTATTTCTCTAAGTACTGATGACATTATCTAGCTTTTTCAGGTAGGAAAAAATATAACGTTACAAAAGCAAGGAAAACAAGTTGATTTTCTTTACCTGTTGGATGTCATTATTTTCATGTTTTCGCTCTCTCTTTTTCAGCAAACCATCTTGTTGAGGCAGCTAGTTAAACTGATTCTGAATGAACTGAATTGAATTTCATTGAACATCCAACTCAAAGTCAGATGAGCTATGCCAACAAATACCATGTCAGGTTTCATTGCTCTAATCTCTGCCATTAGCAGGTCTCTGTGAGTGCATGCACACAGAATGATCAGGACAGCTGAAAACAACATGTATGATGTATCTTCCATTGTTCTAAGGCTGCAGATTGTACAGCATAAATCTATGGAGACCCCCTCTTTTATATTAGCAAACCAGCCTGTCAGCTCTTTTCATAAAATTTATTTTGGTACATTTAGTAGGAAAAGTCAACTTCTGAATGCCACAGCATATCTGGATGTCATTGCTAACAATGTCCATGTGATGTAAGACAGTCAAGTAATATCTTAAACCCTCTTATATTGTCATTACTCCCTTAACTTGCAAATGAAGGTTTAGTTGAGCTCAGTGACTATACTAAAAAGTTCATAACCTTTTTTTTTTTATCATCATCATCATCAGAGGGTGAATATTCCTCTTTAGAATCTGGCTTTTTTTTTTTTTTTTTTTTTTTTTGTAAGGTGAAATTTAATGTGAAAGTAAAAGCTAAGAAAAGCAAAAGTGAACAATAATAATAATAATAATAATAATCTTTATTTATATAGCACCTCTCAAGATAAAAACAGATCACAAAGTGCTTCACA
>JAOWBL010003365.1:0-12403 GCA_028564865.1 Zenarchopterus dispar | reverse complement strand
TATGTATGTATGTATGTATGTATGTATGTATGTGTGTATGTATGTATGTATGTATGTATGTATGTATGTATGTATGTGTGTGTGTGTGTGTAAACTTTAAACCTGTTTCCTGTCCTTTATCTTAGGAGACTACCAAAGTCCAAGCACTGATGTACAAGGTAAGCGGTTCCAACCCTTTCTCAGTGCTAGAGCATCAAATGCCAGTGTTTTAATATCGCCCCTTGCATCTGTAAAAATGCACAGGAGTACTTTAGTATTGATTTTAGTGCAGCTACAGCACATTTGGATCGTTAAAGCAAACACAGCTTCCTTCCAGAGAATTTTATTTTTAATATATTTGATACTACCTAAACTGGAAGTCTGACTTTAATCCACAGCTGTTCTTAAAGCTGACTATGAATGAGTTGTCACATCACGTGCATGTAGAGCCGGCTCAAGTTAAATTATACACATCCTTCTTTTACTGCTTATCTAGGACAACGTCCCGAGAGCAGTAGCCTAAGAAGGGAAGTCCAAACGTCCCTCGCTCCAGCCACTTTGTCCAACTCATATTTGCTTGGCTGACGTTCCCAGGCTAACTGAGAGACATAGTTCCTCCAGGGTGTCCTGGGTCTTCCCTAGGGTCTCCCCCCAGTGCGACAGGCATCCAAAAGGCATCCTGACCAGATTCCCGAGCCACGTCTTGATGCGGAGGAGTAGTGGCTCCACTCTGAGCCCCTCCCCTCCCAAATGATCAAAGCTTCTCATCCCGTCTCCAAGGGACAGCCCGGAAATGAGTTTCCTACACAGGAAACTCATTTCCACTGCTTGTATCTGGAATCTCATTTTTTCAGTCACTACTTACAGCTCATGACCGTAGGTGAGAGTAAGAATGTAGACTGGCCATACCAGTGACGTTTTTCCATGATGTGTTGATATTCAGGACTAAATCTTCAACCCTTTGGTTCAGCTCCTTCTTCACCACGACAGACCGATAAAGAGTTTGCATCTCTGCGGACGCCGCATTGATCCACCCTTTGATCTCCCCGTCCATTTTTCCCTCACTTGTGAACAAGACACTGAAATACTTGAAGTCCTGCTCTTGGGGCGGGATCTGGTTCCTGACCCGGAGAGGCCAGTCCACCCTTTTCTGACTGAGGATCATAGTCACTAATTTAGAAGTGCAGATTCTCATCCATGCCAGTTTACACTCTGCTGCCAAGTCTGAGCACACCCTTCTGTCCCCCTTCTGAAAGAGGGGGACCACCATCCCAGTCAGCCAATCCAGGGGGACTGTCCCCGATGTCCACGCAGTGTTGAACAACGGTGTCAGCCCAGACAGCCCAACAACATCCAGAGATTTAAGGGACTCAGGGCGGATCTCACCCACCGCTGGAGCCTCGCCACCCAGGAGCCTTTTAACCACTACAGTGACCTTCCCATGTTTGGAGGTACAGCTTCTTCATAGGAGGACGTGTTGGTGGTCTTAAAAGTATTCTCCCCCTAAGTCCTTACGGTCCAATACGTTTAGCAGCAACTTCCTTTTCTTCAAGACCATCATTTCAATTCAAGGCAATGACGGCTGCACGTGTTTCTTTGGAAGAAAATGTCTTCAACATCAGAGACGAATGGCTTCTCGAATGTTTTCCTTTAACTAGAATCACTGGCTCTTATTACTCAGTCATCGCGACTGAACGGGGGTTTCAGATGACTTCCACTCGGTAATAATCTCCCCTGTTCTGATCAGTGGATTGCAGAAATGATGTTAATATTCATTTACTGTCAGAATCAAAGAACGGCTACAATTGGATCCATGTGATCAAGTACATGTTCATGCTAATGACGCCCTTTGCAAAGTATTTTGTGCGATCACTTCACACAATTTAGAAACAACGTAAACCAGCGAAGCAGCGAATATTGTTCAAGACAAAATAACCCTAACCCAAACTTTTTGCCACAAATGTTCTCTGTTATTTTCAGGGGAAAGATGGTTGTTGTGTCCAGAACAAAATACTTCATTAGAGTGATTGAAAATCTGTAAAGACATGTAATGAACCTTTCTAAATTTGTTTTGGCTGCGTTTAAAACTGACCCCAGGAGGCACTTCATGCCTTGATTTTTGACTCTAATAGACTTTGGAACCATGAGAGTGAAATGTGACAGAAATCTGTTTTACAGTTTTGACCTTCACGACCGCCACCATTCATGCTTGTTTTTTTCTTCCTGTTCTTATCTTCAATGATCTCCTCCAGATCAGCATTTTGTGGATGTGCACCGTATCGCTCTGATTGACAGAGTGAAAGAGACCAGACACATCCTGGACAAGCTCTTGGAGATGAGGATCATCTCCAACGAGACTTATGATGATATCAGAGCCGAGACCAGTGAACGTGAGCAGATGAGGGACATTTTAAAGTTCGTGTGTTCAGCTGGGAAAAAAGGAAAAGATGCTTTCTATAAAACCCTTAAAGGGATGAAGAGTCAGAGGCCTTTCATGTCTGAGCTTGAACCACGTTGACAAAGGTCATGTGACTTTGAACACAGAATGGACATGAACCACACTGATGACAAAAATGCTGAGCGTAACAGGATTTATTTCACTTTATTGTCCACTTTCAAATATTCCAAAGATGTTGTGTGTCCATCTATCTTCTGTCATTAAACTGTGTCATGAGGGCATCAGTCCGGCCAGAGATTCCCGACTCCCTCCTCTAACTGTGCCAGACGTTTCCACTCCAGAGTCTGAGCCGAGTCTCCCCCTGATGAGATCTTACCTGTACATGCTTTATCAATAAACTGCAGAGGACACATTTATGTTTAGAAACAGACTTTATTCCTGTTTAACTTGTGTGGGACATTTCTGAAGCATATGAAGGTATTTATCTACTTTTTCTTGCCATGAGTGTCGCAAAAAATGTAAATAGGAAAAACAGAACTAGTTACTTTTGATGTACTGAAAAAAACTTGAGATGTTTTACTTTTTTGTATTAATAAGGAAATTTGCAGTGTTTTTAAAGTTTATTCGTGGTCCTTTTTTTTTTCTTTTTTTACATTTGAACCCAGTACAAGTGTCTCTTCTGTTGCGTGGTTAGACAACCCTTTGTTATGGACTTTACATGTATTTGTTGTTCCTCGTGATCTCTGTCAATAAATGTTTCAGAAGTGTCTTCTTGATGTGGAAAGTAGAAATATGAAGGCAAAACAGGAAAAAAAATGCCATCTGTCCATGTTTGTTTGTTAGTTTTCTCATTTGTCTGTTCTTATTTTACTATTTGTGCTAAATTTGGCAAAAGAATCAACATGATAAGTGGTCATATGAGGAATTAAGTTCATTAACTGGAACTTTCACGTCGTGCTTTAGCTGGATAAACTTTGACGTCGCGCAGGCTTTCTGGGGAGTGATCTTAAACTAATCTTTCAGCTTCAGTCTCATATTTATCAAAACATCTTTATTCCCAACTCTGAAGTTCACTAAAAGTGTTATTTGATCACCGCAAATCTCTCATAAAAACATCTTAACCGTGAATTCATTGCTGACTTCATATACATTTATACATTTACATCCATCTGTGGAGGCCAAACTGGGTTTTTGTAGCAGGCTGGAACTATTTTTTTACATAAAGTTGAACATTTAAAGATGGAGGTCAACGGTGTCCACTTTGAAAAGCAGATGTTTCCAAACATCTGGCTTAAACAGTGAAAGCTGGAGGGAGCTGAAACAAATAAGGAAAAAAAATAAAGGGATATGAAACACAAATATCAGAATAAATGCACATATATGCACAAAAATGAACTTTGCTCTTTGTTTTTGCCAGAGTTACTGATGTGAATCGTCGTGTCACAAATAATGATGTGCTTTTATGTCAGATGCTCCTCCTCAAAGAACCCTCCCACTTATCAGAGCTTGGAACCGCCGATATGAGCTGCTGGAGAAGATCGCAGATCTGTTTATTTTTCTCTTCACGTTATGTGTCTCTCTCTGCTCTCCTTTCTGTCTTCTCTGTTCCCTCACCCCCAGCCGGTCGAGGCGGATGCCTGCCCCTCCCTGAGCCTGGTTCTGCCAGAGGTTTCTTCCTGCTAAAAGGGAGCTTTTCCTTCCCACCGTTGCCAAGTGCTTGCTCATAGGGGATCATTGGATTGTTGGGATTTTCCTTGTAACACTGTTTTATCTTTACCCTACAGGGTGAAGCACCTCGAGGTGACTTTTGTTGTGAATTGGCGCTATATGAATAAAATTGAATTGAACTGAATTGAATTTAGATGCCAGGCAACTCGTGCCTGGTCTTCTCGACTGAGCCCGTGGACTCGTCTTACTTCCCTTCTTTTCAAACAGAAGCAGTGCATGAACCAACCATCTCTGGGGTCAAAAAAAAAAAAAAAATCAGTTGCATCTCCAAACACTAGCATTAAAATAGTGTTTGAAGATTAAGCCTTCATAATTCCTAGAGCAGGTATAGCTCAGATAGTTTTCCTTTAGATGGTCACTAAAGTACAAAATAAGCAATGACAAGCGTGTTCTCCTGCCTTCCTTTATATTCAGTCATATTTCTGTTTATAAACTTAAACATTAGAAAACAATTCTCATGAAATTACATATGAATAAATTGAACAGTTTCATAAGTTATCTTCTGTTTTCCTTGAAGAAGAATATGCAGCATCCTGCTCTCGATCAACTTTTTTCTTGCCCTTACAAGATTATGAATCTTTAGGTGGATAAAAAATGTACATAATTACAAAAGCCTTAAAGAGCAGGATGTTTTCTTCCAGAAGAAGCTGCTCCTGAATCATCAAATTATTTTCCATTTTTATGACATAAATATGGGGGGGAAAAAAATAAAAAATCAATAAAATCTGTTCGGTAAAGTAATAAACATCTTCGGAGAGCCACAAAACAAAATGCAAAAGAGCGCAACAAAAGTTTTATTTTTCAAAATTACTAAAGAAATGGATTTTATAGTTTACAGTTGGTTGAACGTTTTCAGTATTTGAAGGGAAAGATGCTTAATAAATAAACTGCTGGCTGTAGTCACGAAGCCCAAACTTGAGGAAGTTTCACTGGTTCATCTGAGCGATGAGTCCTTCCAGCTCTGGACGCGCCTTGAAGCGCGCTAGGAAGTCCGCCTCCGTGTGCTGGAAAAACAAGCAAAGAAAAAGAAATAATGAGATATTAATGACAAACTTAAAGCCTTCTCATGAAAACATTTCTTTCAACTCAGAGAATATTTAAGAGGACAAACCTGTAGAACTTTTTCTCTCACTACCAATAACTTTGTTTTTGGTGTTACATAATATTTCTTAAGTGAAAGATATTGTTTCTATCTCAGGGGGACTGAATCATCTAACTCGTGCTGATCTCAAATCTTTACTTAAATTTATGAGTCCACTCCCCAGTGGGTCTGACTGATGTGGAGGTGCAAAATGCAAAAAAACTAACTGGATAACCACTAAACCAACAAATGTGAAGAAGGAAAAGAGTAAAACAGGCAACATTTACAGTTAATAAAATATAACAATCCTAACAATTCTTCCAGAGAAATACATCTTTCCTTTTGACATAAAAAGTGATTTTCTTTTTATTTATAGCCAGTTTAGTGCCATCTAAATATATTCTGACCAGAGAAGTATAACATATGAATGTTATTTTGGAAGGTCTCGTGAAAAGTCCAGATCAGATTTTATTGAACATCAATGTCACAAACTGAAAAATACTTTCACAAAACCCAAACTGTGTTTTATTTATTCTCTATAGTCTAAGAGATCATTTAATCCAGGTTTGAGCAGTCCAAGTGTTGTGGTTTTTGAACTGGACCTGGTGTCAGGGAGCTACATTGCTCTAAAATGCGGTGGAATGGTCCTTTAGTCTTCTGGCGAATCAGAAGCCGACTTCAGCATGGCAGCTGTGCTGCCATGTTCTTCTTAAGAGGATTTCCAAAAGTCTTCTTGTATTAATCGTTTAATCCAAACCTTGAATGATTAATTTAACACAAAAGTTCTGGTAATGACTCACCTCCTTTACAGAGAGCTGAACGCCCTCCGGTTGGTTCTTCAGAAGAACCTCCATGAAGACCGGACACACCGAGGTGCTCAGGCAGCTCAGCTGGGAAAAAAAAAAAGAAAGAAAGAAAGAAAAGACAACATGGGTGAAAAGTCAAGTCTGAAACATAGAAGCTACAGCCGAGACGATTGAAACACAGGCCAGGTTTTACCTGGACGACTCGCTCGTGGGTTTTCAGGACGGCATCCACGTACGTCTTGGTGCCTTGCTCTTGCATCAGAAACACCTCAGTGCTCTTGGTTGGTAAGCCATAGCTGCGTTTATGAAAACAGAGTCAAATTTGTGAATGAGCCTTTGTTACATACGTGCTGAAGCTTCCTGTAGTGTGTCGAGCTCAGGATGTTCTGAGGGAAACATCTTTTGGAACACCTTGAATCACCTGGCTGCTGAAATGTGCTGCATAAATAAACTTGCCCTAACCATAAATGAAACATAAAAATAATTTCCACTTGTAAATGGTTTTATTAGAAAAGGCTTCTCCTGTGGATAAGTCTTGCAGAATGAGCTCTGTTTGTTTCGAGTAGCCAAAACGGTTGTGACGTGTAAAGGTTATGTTACAAGTTCAAGATGTTGACGTGACAATCTGGACAATAAGTGGAGTTGTGCAGTCCTGCTCTTACACACGTCTAAAGATGGGAGAGAGCTCCTAAAAGCATTCATGACATTAAATAAGACATTTATGACTGAAAGCTGAAGGAATATTTATTCAAAGCCAGACCTAATCAAACTCACCTGTAAGTTTTTAAGATGTGCTTATTTAAAATAAGATAAGAGAAGTGAAATGTCACTGTTGTCTTCATTCAGACTCGGTGACACCTCAGGAGCTGCAAACGTCTCTGCCGGCGTTTCCACAGACAGGCGTCTAACTCTGCCAGCGCTTCCACAGACAGGCGTCTAACCTACGCAGCAGCCTGGTTTCCTGCTGGACTCCTGCTCGTCCTCACCTGTCTGCCACTTTGATGCCGAGCCGGTTGCAGAGGTTGTGGATGTACTGGGAGAAGTGCTCCACCACCGTCATGTCGTAACCCGACACTTTCACGTTCAGAGTCCCGTACGCCATGTTTGTGGCTGCGACCAACTGTTTCATCTGGAGTTTCTCCTTCTTTTTCTTGGGCTGAAACAAAGAAACGCAAACATCCAAGCAGATTATTAAATCCAGGGATTTCTTAAGCCGTTTGTTCAAAAGCCTGAGGAATACTGAAACACGTCGGCGTAGGACTCCGCCCTCAAAAATACTCCAGACAAGATCTTGCATTTGTTATCATAATTATTATTCTGTTGTTATCCTGACATGTAAACCCTTGTTTTTTCCTCTATGATTGTACTCATGTTTCCTAATCTTAAAGTCCACCTGAAAACATCTTAAACGTTTTAATAAACTAAATAACAAAAGAGCAAGGATGGAGTTCACCTGCTAAAAAATGTGAGTTTGATTGATTCTGTCAGTCTAACGTCTGCTTTTATTTTCTTGTTTCTCTGTTTTAATGAAAGAAGACAAACGCAATAATTTATAAAAAGAAATGTGCTGCTAGGTCTCATCCTCCTCCAGGCTGGCTTACACTATAATTCCAGCTGTGAAGTTGCTCCCAGGAAAATGCAGCTGGGAAGACAAATGTTTACAGACTCACCGCCTGTTTGGGTAACAGATGTTTCCACCTCCCAATCCCGTGCGTTGGCATACTTCTGTACAGTCTTTCACTTGTAAAAAGCGGGCCTTGAAGGGAACAATAATCCATTTCAATACATAAAGTGAACCAAAGTAGCAGCAAGATGAACACATTTTGATCTGTTTTCGATTACTTACACCACACAGGATGTTGGATGGACGGCGTGGCCCTTTAAAAATGAAAGGACAAAAATTCATCTAAAAGACAATTCAGCTCATCGAGGTCACATTTATCTTTCATCGTCCTGCAGTCCTCCAGACTACTTTCATAAATTCAGCCCTCAGCTACTAAAACTTTGCAGCTGCTGCAGACACAGTTTGTCTGCAAACACAACTGTTGCAGTCTGACGTGGAAAGGCAAGCGGAAATCACTGCCTGATTCACCAAACCTATATTATATAAAAGATGATACACAGAGACACTTTAAAAACTGTGTTGCATTTGTTCTTGTTTTGTTTATATCAATCAAACATCTTATTGAAGAAATGAAGACTGAAAATCATCATCTCTCTACTCTGTTGACCAGAATCAAAACAATTCAAAATTCTACTTTTTCTTTCACTTCAGATAAATGTACAACAATCCAATTATGTGATTATGCTCCACATGTGTTATAAATTGAAAACGGACCATACTGCAGGAAAATTCTATTAAATTCAAAGTAATAAAAGTTTGTTTTTACCTGGATGATCTAAGTGCTTGACTCCACACAAGCCCCTGCTGAGTGACGGACACCTGCAGCTGGAAAACACAAAACTCGTCATCTATCGACTGTTAAAAAAAAATGGGCTGCGAGCACAAGATCTTCATCTAAATGAAGCACATATGAATATGCAGATAGGTTATTTCCACTTTAACTCAGACGATGAGGATTTAGGACAGAAACGCCGCTGTGACCTCTAACAAGAAAAAGAGCGCTTAGTGACTTTACCTTCCGGAAGATCGGGTTCATGGCTACAAATCGTTTCACCACCGCTGATCTAAAAGTGTAAACTGTTCATTAAAGCGTGACTCGATGAATAAATAACATTTAAACACACACGGAGCTCACACACGGGAAAACCACGCAGGACGTTGGAGCGTTTTCTATTGTGTCCGTCGGCTACACACGCACAGGAACAATCGTTCCGGTTTTCTTCCGCCAATCTGAAACGTCAAAGTAAAACTTATTTTCTAATTTACGATATGACGTCAAAATTTATTTTTACATCAAAAAAATTCACTTTTCAACACAGTTTATGTTTACGACCGTAATATGTTTTTTTTTTTTTTTTTTTAAATAGAAGTAAATCAAACAAAAGTGCTTCTAGTGAAGCCATTTAGTTTATATTTGTCCATCTCTTTTCCTCTTGGACTATTTGTCTGAAAAATGACAACAGCTTTATTATTCACAGTCAAGGAGTTTATTAACTTACTGTATCAAAATGAAATCAATTATTCTCATTCAACATTTCAGGCTTCAGTAAGGTGCAAAATTTCACATTACCTGAAACTATTTTAATAATGATGATGATGTATGAACAGTGCATAGGAACATCCAACACGTTTATAAACGCTGCATTTAGCACTTTTAAAGCACTACAAAGTCATTCTGTGGCCTACGCAAATTCTTAAGATATTGCATTTTTCTTTTCATAGCATGCCAAGCAGATTAACGTTTTATAGTAGCCATACACTCACAAAACTTTTTCCTCTTTGGCTTGCAATGTTTAAGTAAAATGTGAAACAATCCTCCACGCGGGGCTTCAGTTCTGGTCTGGTGCCTCCACATCACCATCAGTCTTTCAGGTCAAACATGCATGAGCAATGAACAAAAGCTAGAAACCCCAAGCAATTTAATAAATTATTATATCAAATATGCACGTTTTTATTTTTGCTTATTAAATTCAATAATAAGTTCCAGAGTTGTTATTGATCTTATTCTGGACTAGCTGTTCAACCTGCACAGAAAAAGGTTTATCTGAGCAGATAGCAGTTATTTAAAAATTAGATTTAATCAATGCTGTGTAAGTAAATTTCTCACATTTTAAAAAGACTTTTATCAAAGTGGTTAAAAACATCAGGCATTGCAGTCATGCAAAGTTTGAATCCTTTTACCTGTATTATGTCATACATTCATATTGTTGTGTGCACGCACAGTACACCGTAAATATCTTCTACATTTATCTGAAGCACCTGGATAATGTTTAGCTGGAGACTCTCAGTGCATTTACAAGTCCAGCTGGATCAAAGCTCAGGAGGATCAAGTGGGATGATTTGAGGCGAAAATGTTCTTGTCTGTTCATGAGACATTCAACGAGAAGATGGCAGCAGCTCTGCAGCTGATGTTGACCTCTGAGCATCTGCTGCAGCCACAGTCAAGGTTCGTGTTCTTTAACAGATCTCAAAGTTATATGTGTACGATTAACTCCCTCAGGGAAACCCTCTCTCTTCCCCATATTCCTCCTCGTCTTCATCATCATCTTCGTCTGGGCTGAAAAGATCATCAGCCAGCTCGCTCTGATCGTGCACCTCTTCCTCCTCCTCCTCCTCCTCTTCATCGTCATCTTCCTCCTCTTCCTCCCCCTCGCTCCTCATTTCCTCCTCGCTGCTGTCGTCGAGGTCGTCGTCATCATCGTCGTCGTCATCGTCATCATTTTCGTCTGCGGCATCTTCATTATCCTCCTGCTCCTCCTCCTCCTCGGGATCTGAAAGATGACCTGACGGGCGACAGAACGTAGAAAACTTTGTGGGGTGTTTCTGCAAAATTTTACCAGTTAATTGTTTTTTTACAAAAAAAAAAAAAAATTTAAAAATTATTGTGAAAAGTTTCCTCATGACAACAAACAGATATGATTATCAGTAAATCAGAGCAGATAAGGCAACAGTTTAACTGATGAAAATATAACTAAATAAATGAAAAGTCTGTACACAAGGAACTGATGGCAGCAACAATGTGACACGGTAGTTCTTCATCAAGAAATTTTCTCATCTCCTCCTCCATGATCACTCCGAGGACCTCTGTCTCCATGTCCACGTACTCTGGGTAGAACATGCTTTTCCTCAGCTGCCTACGACACCTTAAACAAAAAATAAATAATTAAATAAATCACATGGAATAAGAGCATGCTGATTAGGCTTAAGGTCAAAATGCAAATTACATTTTTTGTAGTCATTTTTTTTACTTTATTCTTTACCATTATACATAACATAGTACATCAAAAGCAGGGAGTCTACTCCACAGTCTACTGAGACTGTGAGATGTTTCCTTCCACAGGAGAGGAAGCTCCAAAAGTGAAGCTGTAATCAGTTTTTCAGCCAGTTTATGGTCACTTAGGACAAAACTGTTTGTTGGTGTGAGAGAGAAAACACAACACAAGGTATGTAGTTCCCAAAATACCGAGTAATTAATAATCATGATGGTACTAGAACTCAGGAACGGTTTAAAGACGGTGCAATTTGTAAGTTACACAAAGTTTGTAGGAATTGAGTGGGTTTTTTTCCCCAAGCATGTCCTAAAATCATCAACTAGAATTTTTTTCCATAACCAACTTTGATGTGTTTAAAGTAAACACAGCAGAATTTTGGAACAAACTTTACAAAGTCGTGATTTCAATCTTATTAAATATATGGGGACCTTTTTTTAAAAAATAAATAAATACATACATATCTGAAATACTATGGAATAGGTACTTACTGTTTTCCAGTTGTCTTGTAAGCCTGGATTTAAAGACAAAAGTCATTTTTAGACACTCATATTCACAATTAGAAAAATATAAAAACGTTTATTAAAAAAAAATTAAAAACTGCCAAATTTCACACAGGATTTAGAAAATCAATTCAGTCAGCAACAAATATGTTTTGTCTTATTTCTGTATACAAACTGTTACAGTCAAACCAATATCTTGAAATATAATCAAACTTTCATTTTCATTTTATTTAATACTAATCGTGGGAAACTGTGTTTATTTTACTCAATTTGAATTCAACTTGTAGTTTAGTTTATGAACCTCCCTTCATAAGTCAATCAGGCTCGAGCTAGTCCTCGACAGTAAAGTAACACCTGCGTCGTGTTGTTTGTGGGTAACCGGCTGAAACGGTGACGCGTCTCACCTGGATGAATCGAAAAGGGTCGCTTTCCAGCAAGAGGTTTTCGATGCCGCAGCGAACCTCCTGGAGGCGGGCCTGGTCCTGACAGATCCTGGAGATGTTCTTCTGAATCACCGGCCCGCTGGTGTCACACTGAGTGTGTGTGCAATCTCGCAATCTGATGATGAAGTGGTGTACTTTGGCCTTCATCTCCTCACCCAGTCTGGTCAAGCACTGCTCCGTGTCGTCCCTGAACTTCTGGATGAGGAAACCAAAAGAGAGGAAAAGGAAAGACAACGTGTCAGCAGGATGGCTGGCCTTTAAGAAAAGGTACACTATACACTGAAGAAATAAACACAAATCTATTCATCGTAAATAAAAGATTTGATTAATTTCATGTGAAGTTGATTTTGTAAGTTCATTTTATGATGGAGATTTTTTTTTTCATATTATTTCAAGTAATTTCGTTTAGAACAGATATTTAGCTTGCTTATCTATGTTATCAAAACAGTTACTACAAAGTAATAATAATTTTAATTTAGAAATTAGAAGTTAAGTTGAGGTTTTCCAGGCATGTCCCACTGGGAGGAGACCCCGGGGAAGACCCAGGACACGTTGGAGAGACTATGTCTCTC
>JAOWBL010003364.1:0-12404 GCA_028564865.1 Zenarchopterus dispar | reverse complement strand
CCGATCTATAATAATAATAATAATAATAATAATAATAATAATAATAATAATAATAATAATAATAATAACTAAGTCGTTAATTAATCATTTATTATTATTGTTAAACAGACAATTAAAACCTTAGAAAACCTTGGAATTTTTTTTTTTTGTCACAGTATTTGCTTGCTACTATGTTAAGGTTATAATGGTGTTTATTAAAATTTTAAGTGCATATTATAGTTATGTTTTTGCATCATTTGTGTAAACATGATGATTTTAACCATGTGCAACAAGTAGCATGCTAGGCTGACAAAAGATGCAAAATTTTAAAATAATTCAGCGAAACGTCAGAATCAAGGAGTTTTTTTTTTTGAAACAAGAGCACAGGTAAGCGTCACATATCAGCACAACTTTTTTAGTTGGGGCTGTGCTATACTTTAACATTGCTCACTCAGTTTATGAACTTGCTCATCTAAATTACTTTTTGTGAATTATTTTTGTGGTTGTCGCTCTGCCTCTGTCACATGCTTCAGTTCTGTGACTGGTTCTATGTTTATCAAACAACATCAAGGGACCGTTTCCTCTGCATCCGTTGGTACTGCCACCTGGAAATCAAAGTCAAATCCAGAGGAGCAAGACCCATTCTGTGTATCAAAAGGGAAATTAATTAGAATGGCTGGCTTTGGCTTGTGGCCTCTTTGTGAAATATACAGATTTGTTTGAATAATTGTTTTATTTTTATTTTTATTTTTTTAAGAATCGGCAAGTAAAATATTCAACATTTTCTAGAAAAATTAAATTGCTTTCTTTTAGAGCACATGCAGGTTTAATGGCCATGATGAAAACAATTCCTGAAAACACAGTGAGGGGTAAATAATTGTTAACACATAAAGAACCGAGCCATAGTAAGATACCTACTATGAATGTCCACAATCTTTTCTTTCTACCACTGTACAAAAACTACAATGTTTTATTGACTAACTAAAAAGGCATCTAAGATAACCTTCTTTTTCACATATGGAAATTTTGATCTCATTGTTTCCATAGTTTTCTTTACTTGCAAAATTCAAGATATTTTCTGCAGTTCCTGTCTCTAAAGGGTTTTAAAATCTTCTCAAGCTATTTTCCTATTTGACAAATTTGACTATTGAAGTGACATTGTAACAGAATAAAAAAGAAAAAAAAACTGCATTCGGCAGTCCAGTTTTTAACTTGTTTAATGTATTCTAGCAATAAAATATTGTTCTCACTGGTTTTTAAAAGTCTTTTGAAGGTTATTTACATTAATTACATTAAATATCTTGACTCTTAATAATTTATATTAATATAATTAATATTGGCAGAGTCCATATATCTTAAAGCAATCAGTTTTTACTTTGATTTATGACCCTTTTTAGCTTAAGATAGCAGTTTATATGGTTGTTTCTCATTCAAATTCTTATCTTTGTGTGAACTATCAAAAACTGTTGTCCATGTAAATGTACTGACTGACTTCTAGATAGTGCACTATGTTACAATAAGTATAATGGCTGTTTTGTGCCATGGAGTTGTGAGTTTCCAGCGTGGGTTTTTATGTACAAGGAAAAAAATAAAGGAATCGAGGGGAGGTGAATTTCACAGATCTGGGGTTAAGAAAAAGAAACAACTCTCCAACATATTTCATATGTGTCTAGCCCTGCAAAACTCTCAAAAATCAGCCTGTCTGGGCTTCGACTGAAAATTGGTTTGGGTGCATGACTTGTTGGACAGAAGAAGGTGCAAAAGCAGCCAATTGTTGAGTTGCATTCATCCAGGGAGAGAACTGTCACATTAGCTGGAGCCGAGACAGCTTTTTGAGCTGTGCTTGTTTTTGTTCAAAGCCAGCTCTCCATACCAAAATATCACATCCTCTTCTGCCATTTGAGGCACCTGTCAAAAAAAGTGACGATGAGGACAGACAGAGAAGCAAGTGATACGAAGACAGTGGTGGAAAATCAAATTACTAAGGTTGATTCTTTAGTGATACTCTTCCATTCAGGAGCTATAGTGAGAGAGAGCGATTGCTTATTTTTTTTTTGTAATTAGTCAGTGCTCCTAAGAAAGAGTTTGGTGAATACAAATTTGTAGCAGTTCAATTACCAGAGGCATGCAGGGTGACAGACTTAAGTGTTTCATGTTATCAAAAGCTGAAGAAAAGCGGCATGCACTCCTGCTTCAATTATTCTGGCCTATATTCTCCCAGTATGAGAAATAATAGATGCTGTTGAATTTAAATTGGATATTTCAGTCATGGGATAAGAAACGGCATGTATATCATACATAAAAATACTGTATATCCATCCACAAAACAGCTATCAAGTTGTGAAGAGTGACATTGGGTCCTTACTGCAGAGGCTTCCCCCAGTCATTTTGATAAACCATCATCTCACTGTGGAACATTTACAGTGACAGTCTTCCTTTGGTGACATCTTTTGAGTTCTGCAGCGTGATTACTGACATTTACATTTCTTATACACTATAATTGTAGATATCAGCCTTGCTTTCTAGCCTTTAAGAGATGCAAGATGCATCGCAACTAAAAAGTCCATTACCTGTGTTTACTTTTTGCTATAATTTATTGCCCCACTCAGCAGAGTGGCATCAGTCAACTCCGTGGCACGAGTCAGAAAAATAACAGTTATTCCTGATTGTAGCAGTGGTAGAAAATTTGGAATTCAATTCAATTCAATTCAGGTCTGAGTGAAGACAGTCGGTTGTTTAATCACTCTGTTATTAAAAAAGGATGTGCAGTTTTATGTTTTGTAAGTTATGCAACATTCATCTTTGCACAATTAGCTCCAGGGCTCCAACACAGTCTCCACCACAGAGCCAGTCATTTACATGAATTACACAACCAAGCATTAATTTTAAAAACTACCTCTGGGGAAAACCAAGTTTTATCCTCTTTAACATGTACAATTGTGTGTGTCTGTTTGTGCATATTTATGCACAAACAGAACAATTTCCAGAGGACATTTCATGAGTGGATCAGCTTCTCAATGTGGTTGAGAATTTTCCATCGTTGAACTGAAGTGCACCAGCGTCTGTCACAAAAGAGCCATAAGTGACAAAACCAGTGAACCTGAATCCTGACAACTTGTGGAGCGGGTATAACGTTTTCAACTAGAAATCAGGAGGAAGGCCTATCTACCATTAGAATTTGAAACACTTTAATTTTGTATTTTTATTTGTATATCTCTGGGCTCGTGAACTTGTGGTAGTCTGTCACCGGGGCTGGAGACGCAAGCACATAGAGAGGAGGCAGAAGTTACTTATGTAAGCATGCCTTAAAGCAATGATTGGCATTAAATAACAAAATATAAAAAAGCATTTAATATTAATGACAAGGAATTAGTTTTAAGGCTTTAATTAAAGGCTGTCAACAGTAAACCTGAGAGGCATTTGTAGCTCAAGAGGTTGAGGGGTCGACCATTTGAGCTTTGAGTCGGCTACTCAACAAGGTCAAATGCCCTTTCAGACAGAACATAAGGTCAAATGCCCTTTCAGACACTCCGGGTTGTGTCTTGCAATGATGGTTTGTCTACTCTCTTCACAAATGATTTTCACAATAAACTCACAACAAGCCACAGCCACATTTCAAATAAGCTGGGGGAGAAAAATAAGGTCTGTTACAAATCTGCCCATCATTTAGATACCAGATGTCCAGAAGAGAACTTTCTGTTTAATAACATATAGACTGTGTTTGAGGTGGAAGCTCTCCCTCGTCTGCCTTGGTCTGTACTCTGACCGACACACACTCCTTGCTCTCTTCGAAAAGCCCATTATTTTATTGTTATTTTTTTTCTTGCTGTGCATTGTGACTGCAATAATTAGATTTCACTCTTCATCACATTCTCTGCCTTCACAACACCAAACCCGTTGCTTGACTTGCAAAACAAGATTAAAGATTCAATTCATCAATACGCAACGCAGTATTGCATAATAAAATCTGAGATGTAATCCCACTTTCCTTCAACTAACTTTATGGGAGTTTGTCATGTGAGTGCTGATGCAGTAATACCATTTATGTGGTGATTTTCTTTTCTTTAGCTTGTATCTGGAGAAATGCAGACATGGTTTTATAGAATCAAATCAGCTTTTCCACCTTAAATCCTACATTGCATCACAGGGGCTTTGTTATCATGTGGGTCCCCTGAAGACAGATTTGCTCAGTAATTTACTCCATATTTGTGGGAAACAGAACATTATTAATTTATTTCACCAAGGAAATCAGCAGGGTAATGATGTGAAGGTGAGACATTAGGGTGGCTTCTGCTGAAAAACCAGGCAAGCTATGCCTAATTCAAATTTTTATCCATTTTATGTTATGATATGCCAAGGGATTGTGCTGTATGGTGGATGTTAAATTTTAAAATCGAAACTATAAAGGTACAATACAGACAATATGCAAAATTTGACAAATTTAAGAATGTAATATAAAATTTAGAATATTGCAGTTCTTAATGTGACATACCAGGGTTCTTCCAATTACTTTGCAAGCGCAAAGGTTTGTAAACCTTGACAGGCTCACAAATGAACCTGTCAGGAGATGGACAAATGAACATTAGGAGTCTGCATTAGCGCCCTCACTCAGACTGCAAAATATTCTTTTTTGTGTCAAAAGGTTTGCATTTAGGCAGGTAATAAGAGGAATTCCATTACACAAAGTAGCCTCAAGAAAAAGTCTAATTGAGTTCTACTCCTCAAGGTCTGAGTTCAGACCGTATTGCTGTATCCACCTGTAATGGCAACCTCATTAGACCTAATGAGACTGGCAGACTTGAGGCGTGATTCTGGAATAACCTTCAGGATGGTCCCCTTTTTGAAACAAGCCCAGGAAACATATATGCCTGATGAATAATTTCACATTTTTTTCTTTAAAAATAAAAAAAAATTTAAAAAAACAAAGACCTTTAACATTTATAAAAGTTCAATAGTGATACACGCATTAGAGCATCTAATAACAGATGGTTTGTTTCCGAAAGCCTTCCCTTCACTCTCCTTCAATATTTTATGCTGTAACTCCTTACTTTATAAATAAGTCAGTTTGATATCCTAAGTTGACATTGGAGTGCCTAGATTTTTAAAATTTTTATTTATTGATTTATTTTTTAGTGAATTCTTGGTAATAACCTTTTTAATTAGCACCATAGTAATATTCTCTGTCTTTGCATTGCCAAGTTGTAGTTGAGGTGAAAATATTTTATATTCAGCATTGTGAGGTTATCTCTTTATTTCCAAGTGGTTCATTCACTCAGGCTCCATATGATCTCATTTCATTTCTTTTTATCCTATCCTGTGGATTAGTGCCGCTTCCACTTGATTTGTTATTTCCTTCGTATGCCCGACAAAGTTGAGTTGAACTGATGAAATGCCTCTTGCTGCAACTGCTTCGAGTTCCCCCTCCTGCTTTGAAATGAGCAAGCTACCGCACAGCATGTGCACATCTGTCGAGTCTGTGAGAAAGTTGCTGAAATAACAAATAAAGTGCCCAAAAGTTCCCTGAGGAAGACTCAGCACTGTGCTGCGGTGTCCTGTATGACGGGGGGTGAGAGCTTGTTTATCACCACATGAAGCGCACTGTTTCATACCTTATTGCTTCTTCTTCTTCTGTGTTTCTCCAGCTTTTATTACATTTCAATTATCTTACAGTCTTTATTATTTACTCTGGCCATTCTCCACTGTCCTCAGTGCATTTTTAACACAAACTGTTTGTGTACCTTATAGCTCATCCTCTTCTCCTGTATGTCCTTCATTTGTCTCCCCTCCACCCCTTCGTTGTTTGTGACAGTGGGAGCTGTAAACACTCCTCCTTGTGCCCCCACATTTACATTCAACACCACCTCTGAGGTTTATAGCTTGAAAATCTCCACTAACCATGAACACCGGCTTCTTTTACTGGCAGGAATGCACATCCACACTGCAGTCTGCTCGGGTTTGAGACACATTCAGCAACCTGAAGATATTTTAATAATAACATATATATTCTGGATATATCAGAGTCTACCTGGTTCCCAGCTGTTACTGATTTGCAGGGTCTGAGCTTTGCTTGGGAATTGTGAGGTGATTAAAGCCAGTGCTGTGAGCTGTAGCAGAAGGTTTGTTGTTAATCTTCTGATTTTTTTTTCTTTAATGAAATCTGCTTTAGGGCTACACATTTATGAATTTTGATAAATCAGTACATGCATTTTCTTCATATATATATATATATGTATATATATATATACACACACACACACACACACACTTTTGTTCAGTTGTTTCCAAAATTATAGTTTGTCAGCTTGGAAACACTGAAAATTATAAAAAGCATTAACTCCAGATGTGTGAGTTTGCATCCTGCGTGTGTCTAAAACCAAGTGAATTTTCTTAATGTGATGCTGAGAGCATTTCTTAGTTATGGAAGCACTTTGGACTTTTAAAAGATAAAGTAAAAACGCAGGAAGACCCTGTCATTTGTAGTAAACAGTAGCAAAACAGTAGCGGCCGACTTTCTTTTTCAAAAATGTAAATTAAGGCTTAAATGACGAAGTCTGACATGCAGCTGAACATTTAATGTGGCAATGGCTTGAAAACATCGAGACATTATTTTTTAAATGTCATGGTGAATATAACTAATCAATGAAACTTGTGAAAATGCCCACGACAAATACATTTCACTGTTAACAGCAACACGTCATCTTCCAAAATGTTTACAAATACAGACTAATAAGTGTGGTTTACAATCTCAAGTGCAACTCACTGTGTTCTTGAAAAAACTATATTATTCCACATTTTAAAAAATGTACGTCTAAACACAATAATTGCAGCTATTTTGCAAGCTCATCCGAAATGCACTGAACCTAAATATTGTTGGAGGAATAATTGAAGCAGAAACATGAAGCAATTTTTTTTTTTCAGAGGTTGCATTTTTCTTAAGTTTTAATGAAATACTTGTGCATTGCTTTGGTCTAAAGGCTGCAGGGAACCAATGTTAAAGTTATTTATATCTATTTTCTTCAGTCTTGTTTTTACATCTCTGTTAATAGCAGCTAGTTTTAAGCAGCAAAGTCAGCCACTCAACCACACTTGCTGGGAGTTTACCTTTTTTGAACTTGGCCACATTATTTCTTGGGTACAGCAGATGGACCTTGATATAAAAGGTCAGGGGTCAGATAATTTTAACCTAATGTGGGTCTGATTACAGCTAATCTGGGTTTTTGAGTTGTTAGACACTCTAAAACTTAGAAAATGTAAGATAAAACAAATAAAATAAGAAAAATAAAAACAAAACAATAGAAGAATAAGATAAAAACAGAAAATAAACATTTCAAAACTGGGTTAAAAGCCAAAGTATAAAAAGATGAAATGTGACTTACACATGAGCACCCGTCTGGAATTAAAAGTAAAATAACATAAGATAAAATAACCTTGAAGAGTGTGTCATCAGGCTACAAATTAAAACACAGGTAAAACTGTCGTCCTGAAGTGAGTTAAAAACCAAACAGAAAAAAATAATTGTTAGGCATGATTTAAAAACAGGAAATGAGTCAGTCTGTCTGATGTACAAAGGCAACTCATTCCAAAGTTTCCACAAAATAAAAGTACAAAAGAAAACAGCCCTTCCAGAAAAAAAACCTAATATTCCTAAACCTAGTCAAAATTTAATTTCTTTCCTTTTTTTTTTTTTTGCAAATAGAGTAAGACATATTTTCTTGAGTAGAATTAATTAAACTAGCAAAACAGTCTAAGATATTTTTTTTTTTATTTTATTGAAGCAAGGTGTTCTACAATTAGTTATTGCAGTGTAACCTACAAAATAACACACACAGCTGATTCTTTCATATCACACAAAACATCTGTCCTCACACTGCATGGTGAAGAAGGTTTGTCCAGCTTCTCTGCTCCTTCCTGCTCTTCAGGAGAAGACAACACACAGATTTTTCTGAGGGCAGACAACTAAATGGAAGTTAAAGTCTATATGAATTGAAAGGGTTCAGCTCTTGCTGGTGTGTAATGAGCATCACCCATGTTATTTTTAATGAAGATTCTCAATAAGTGTCATATACATTGACAATTACAAGTTACAACAATGATGACATGGTGGCTAAAGCTAAAAATAACTGCAAAACCGGTAATATCTTTTTTTGCCTCAACAGTGGCCCCAGCTATGAATTTGAATGTACAAGGGGTGACGGATCAATCCATTGACCTGGAGTGGGAGGGCTCAGTTGTTTTCACAGATTTCTTAGTGACCTACACTCCAAGCAGCCCAGGGGGTAAGTTCTGATCTGAGATCACTCTTCAAAGCAAACAAGGTCAGGCCTCTTCCAGTTCTTGCAAACTGTCTCTTAAGTATAAACTGAACGAAGAAAAACCCCATCCTTGTGTCGCTCTGTCTTTTTGACCATCTGTGTCAGGTGTGCAGCTCGAGATGAGAATTCCAGGCAACATCACCACCTGCACCATCACAGGGCTGGAAACAGGCATGGAGTATAACATCAATGTGTTTGCTGTCATTAACAACACAATCAGCATTCCTGCCAGTATTACTGTTTGGACCTGTAAGTCTCAACTCTAACTGTTTAGTGTTACATCCTCACTCACACACACATATGCATGCACACATACTTGCAGACAGCAGCTTTCATCTTACCAAGTGTGCAAACTTATCAAACTCTTAAGTAAGTAATTGCTCATTCATTTTATATAAGCTGCTACATAGCTACATAAACATATTTCCATTAGCAGCATCATGGCAGCTAAAATTATCCTCCATTTCATAGATAAGTGATTTTTATTTCAGTGGTGGGAGAATATTTGGGTAATAAATGCAGATTAGGACAATTAATTTGATGGGGCCATTTTTCAGCTAAGATATGATTTATCGGGTTGTCTCTGTGAAACAAAATCATAAAATGGAGAATCTGATTATCTAAAAGATGCTTGAGAAAATAGCTGGCTGTGAGGAAATGATTTTAGTATTTTGCAGAAACAAAGCAGGAGTTAAATTAATTTATTTTAACTCAGGAAAGTCAACTATCATAGTGATATTCAACATAATTCTTCATCAAAGCTTAAAAAATATTTTCATTACACATTTTGAAGCAAAGCTTATAGGCAGATATATAAGCATTTTCTCATTAATTAAAGCCAGCCTTCTTTTTGTGGTCAGAGTTATGGCCCCCTGTTGGCAATTAAAAAGAAATCAGCTTTGGATTCACTTTTCAAAGCTGGAGGCTAAGTTCATCTTTTATATACAGTCTGTGTTTTTTCATGCACTTTGGAGCTGGCAGCTGGGAAAGTAACACCACTCTGGGCAAAAGTGAACATAATGTTTTTGATTTCTTTTCTGGAAGAGGAAAACATACCTTTTGGGGTGTGTTCATTGTGTATTTGTGCATAAACAAAGCTTTACAAATGGTATCTAAATACTCAACTTTCTATTATTTTAATATCTTATAAAACAATATGATATGATTAGATAAAAATTGTGATAGAGGAATTTAGTATAACTAGAACCAGTGATTTGTCAATTCTATATTAAGGTAAATATATTGACAGAAAGTAACATATATTTAACCATTTCAATTTTAAAACCATTTAATGCATGTGGGTACATGTACCAAACTGTCAAATAGGGTCTAAAGAAAAGGTGAGTGAGGAGTTAGGAAATACAAAATGTCTTAGGACCCTGTCAAGAATAGTGTAAAAAATCACAATGTTAATCCAGCATAATTTCTCATTAAAAATAAAACAAAATAAAATAAAATGGGAAAAGGTGCAACAAAGCCTAGATGAAACATTAACGACAAAAAGATTCAGGACACCATCAATATTTGATAGAATCGTGATTTATCTTTGGTGTGGGTCACTGAACAAAAATAACACACGTCTGACTACATCTCCAGATCTCTCCAATCCGGATGGTTTAGTCTTCAAATCCATCACAGAGACATCGGTGGAAGTCCAGTGGAAACCCTTCTACTATTCCTTTGATGGATGGGAGATCAGCTTCATCCCCAAGGTAGCTTGGTGTTGCTTCATACATTGCTGTATATTATGATCTTTCAACACACACTTTATATGTGTGTGTTAAAAGATTCAGCTGTGAGTGGACTATTTTTTGCAAATACATGAGCTGCACACTTCAGACTCTGACTGTAATGCCATTACAAGAAATGAATGAAGTTTGTTAACATAAATAAGAGCTTTATATTAATTCTATGGTAGTATTTTATTATTCTTTTTAAGTAGTAATGGTAAAATTAATCATATATATTTATTTTTTTTACCATTTTAGCTCATACTTTATATGATGAATGTGTATAATTAGCCATAACATAAAAAAAGAAAATTACAAGTACAAAAGCCTTCAATCGGCCTGTAAAACTCTGAACCCAGACTGTTTCATAATGTTTATAAAGGTATTAACTGGTTCAAAACATATATTCAGTTAGTTTTTTAATGGTTAACATATGAATTATTGGAAAAAAATATATTATGCAAAAAAGTTGTATCTGTGCGCCACTCAGAAACAATTAGCACCTAGAGCATTATTAAAGGTAGAATAATGCCACTCATGAGTCTTGCATGAGTCAACATCAAGAATCATCCAACACATTTCAAAAGTCTATGTAAGAACTGAGATCACTGATTTTGTCTCTATGGTTTCTCCTACTTAGCATACACTGTTGATTATGTGATCTTCTGGTGTCTATAAGAAGTAAATGTAACTACATATTACGTAGTATTACATAGTATTACATAGACTGAGTATGTCACTTCCTCACAAGAAAAGGAATAAGAATAGAGGAGCATTTTTCTGGTGAGCTGTTGCACCTGTACATCTCATCTGGAATAGGGACATAGAACAACTCAAAAGGCTGGAGACTGGGAGACTGGAGTAAGAAAACAATGTCCTTTTTATTGTAACAAAAAGCACCGCCACAGCATGATGCTCAGGGAACCAAAAGCATCAGGATGTTTAAAGCCAGGAGCAGACAGGAAAGCAACACAGGAAGGAAACACGACCAACGAACTAGCAGTCAAAGGCAGAAAGACTGGACAATATAGGCTCACTGGGGCAGGTGGCAGAGTCAGGGAAGACAAGAAGACAACAAGGCACAGGCGACAATAAGCAATGATGGCAACAGAAGAAAGAGGTAGACATCAAGAAGAGGAGAGGTTTACCAAAGAGCAGAACGAGAAAAGCAAAATCAAAAGGGATCAAGAAAACATAATTGCTGAAACCACTATGGTAAAAGAGCAAAACACATAAACCCAAGACCATGACACATCTATGCCTCAGTGTTCAGAGGGATGTTTTTCTTGTGAAAATTCTTGCACTGAGAGAACACATTTGATTTCTGATCTCTTGGCCAGTACAGTACAGTTACCGCACATCAAGATGGTTCCTGGTAATTCCCAACATGTGTGATGTTTGCATGTTCCCTCTGTTCTCAGCTTCCACCCACACTCCATAAGTTTGTATGTCAGTTAACAGATGATTCTACATTGCCCATAGGAGCATGTGTGTGTTGTTGTATGTCCAGGTATGCGGCGCTGCAATGGACTGATGACCTGACCGAGGTGTAACTCCGCCTTTTGAGCTGGGATAGCAGAACCACTTGACCCTAAATAGGAATAAGCGGATGTAGATAATGGTTCAATGGCATGGATCCCTAAATTGCATTGCTATGTATCTGTGTAGTAACAAGAAGAAAAATAATATGATGAATTTAGGCTTTCATGGGGTTTTGCTCAATTTGAAGGCCGTACCAAATTGAACAAGTGGATCGCATTAAGCCTATTGGCTATTAGATGGATGAGCCTTTAAACTTCTTTAGCCTTTTCCTTCTCAAAACCATATCCCAGCCTGCATTCAATGCCAAAAAGTAAAAACCTTTCTCTTCCTAATTCATGCTGTAAACTCTCCTAACTCTAATCTTATCCCCTTTCACAGTAATTGGTTTTTTCCTTTAAGGTGTTCTCAGGAGAGATTTTGTTGGGCTTGACTAGACTCTAGGCACCAAATCTGATGTTGAGATGTGTTTTTTTTTTTGTTTTTTTTTTTTTGTATTTGTGTGTGTGTTTATTTTTTAAGCTCATATAAAGATAGCAAGTTTTTTAATTTAAAAAAAAGTGGTGGCCTAGTTCAGATCATTTTCTTGCTTCATACCATGCCTTTCTATTTCTTTTTGTGCCTCATTACAGTCAGTTGCTTTCTAGCATCTTCTGCCCCACCCCCAACCATTCCTTATAATCTCATGGTTGTACTTTCCATCCACCACCTCTTGGTTGAGATCTGTAACCGTTCTCTCTAACTACTCTCCGACCCTGTCCTTTCAGTGCACGTTCTCTGCTCATTCTTCCCTTACTTTCTCTCTCTCTCTCTCTCTCTCTCTCTCTCTCTCTCTCTCTCTCTC
>JAOWBL010003363.1:0-12405 GCA_028564865.1 Zenarchopterus dispar | reverse complement strand
ACAAAAAAGAAATATGGCCTTATTCTGACACTGCAATGAGGTTCAACTTTGCTCCTAGCTGTGGGTTAGATTCAAACTGCTGTGATTTAGGTCATACCATGTGATAACACCGTTGACATAATAGTCTTCCTAAGATATCCAGCCAGTTATTTCCCAATTTTGCTCTGGTGCCTAAATTCATCAGTTTTTCATTTCACATGACAACTCTTTGTCATTGTGTTCTTATACATGTATTTGCTTCACAGGCCAGCATATACAAGTTGGGAATAATGCTACAACAAAGTATATCTGCCAGTTCCTGTCAACTGTATTTTATGACCCAAAATTAAACACCACCATTTTTTGAGTTTAGGGCTGTTAACATCAGTAAATGACATAACACCGAGATGCTTTGAACCTAAATGGCCAAACTAGTAAAGCATAAAGACATCCCTTTGAAGCTTTCATATTTATAGTTTATTGTTGGTAGTAAATCCCAGGTGGCTCAAAATGTTCAAATTTGAGCTCAAAATGTTATGAGCCAGGGTAAGCATCTGTCCACTGCACACTTGTATTACTGCCCAGTTCAATTCAGTTTAGCTAAACTGATATAGCACCAATTTACAAAAAAAAAAAGAAAGTTCTTAGAGCACATTAACAGATAAAGTTAACAGGTTCAAAATAGAGTTCATTTCAGTCATTATTGTACTTCAAACTTTTAACTCAAAAATTCTCAAATAACGTGCTTAATAAAATGTTCCTTTGAGCCATGATGAAACAAACACATAGTGCAAGCACAATTACATTAACTGTGTTGAGCTACATTATTTCTTGGCCAGGCACAGTAACTTCCTGCTGTCATTAGCTGAAACTGAAATGAACTGAATCTCCCTGAAGGTTGTCTGGTAAATCTCATGATTGGGCTCAGCGTTTATTGCTGACAGCCCAAACGTGTACCAGTTACACTTGTCGACCTTCCACTGGGATGTGGGCACTTGAAAAATTAACAAATTTATTCAGAGTCCTCTAGATAGTCATAGATTCCGATTGAGCAAATCTGAAGTCATTAATGAGCATAGACAAACCTGAAAAACTCCCAGCCAGATAATGAAAATTTTCTGTGTTTTCATTGGTTAAATCTGGTCCCTGCTGCAATTCATCCTACATCAGTTCATCTTCTCTGTGGGAACATCTGTCCCTCAAAGCATCATGCTAAATGATCTGGGTGCAGTAATCAGACATCTACCTTATAGTAAATACAGCGCTCTTGAACTAGACTCTGACCCTGTCAAAGTTCCACTGTGTAAAATGTGATCCAACCTGTCTTCACAGCATGTAAAAGTAATGTAATGATGTTCCCATGAACCGAAAGTAAGACGCATTTCTCCTCACTTTATGCATGACTGATTATAAGTGCTTGATGAAAGAATGGTATCTTTATCTTTGGCTGCTGGGCATTATTATGGGCTTTATGGCTTTTAAGCCAACCTTTTAAGCAAGATTTGGCTGCACTGCATATCTTTCTTTTCTTGTAGAGAAGCCAATTCGATACTTTTATTCAAAAGTCAGTTTTTGGCTTTGTTTCTTTCGTTTTTTTGTAGCTACGCTTGTCAGAAATTTAATGCCAGATTCAAAAAACCCATTCTCATCATCTGGTTGGCTTAAGTCCATGCATACTGGAAACGGATAAGAGTGCTAAAAGTGCCTTTACTGTTGGCTCTCAAAACTGGGTCAACAATGTCACTGGAAGAATAAAAATCTTAAATGGAGGTGAGGAAGGCTTCTGTTTATACTGTGGATGTTTTCTTTGTCATGTGTTTTTTAAAGTTTTGCCCAGCCCATGTAAAGTATTTGTTTTTGACATGCCATACATTCCCCCGCACTCCTATATTTGTCTCTGCAGCAGGGCTTCATTTCAGTTTCAGTTAAGGGAAAATTCCCTTTATTGTATATAACCAAGGTGGCACATCCAACTTGAAAATCTGAATCAAATCCATAACTAAAGAAACCCCATCAGGTACCTATATGCAGCCATCAATTTATTCAAAGTCTTTTGAGTAATGGCTTGCCATGATTAACAGCTAGGTGTCATTACTTTAGCTCCTTAGTGCTGTCTTGACTTCTGAACTATGAATAAAGACCTAACAGAGCATATTCATGCATTTTTTAAAGATATGACTTGTTATGCTGTTAATTGCACTAAGAGATTGCTTTGATCTGTTTTTGGGTTGGGGTGAAGCTTTGCTGTGCATCCTAAAGCAGGTAGGTTCTTCAGTCAAGCAACCTTCACATCCAATCATTCCAGGGACTTTTCCGACCAATCAACTAAACAAGTAGATGATTGTGGAACAATTTAGTCAACCATTGGATGCTGTTCACAAATAAAATGAGCACGGGTCCCAGTGGAACTCCGCTAGTTCCCCTTTTAACTCTGGCAGCACTTGTAACAGGTGTTTTGGTAATATCTGAAATTACAAGGTTTTGGAGAGATTTGATCTCAGTGAATGAAAGGCAAAATTTATTAGCATCACAAACCAGCATAAACTAACTTAAAATAGCTAACTTGAAAGGTGGGCATATTCCATTCATTTGCCCGTTCTTGGATTAACTGTTTTGCTTTCTAGTACTTTTATATTGCACTGCATTGGTTTTGCAATATTACAATGTTAATCGATAACCATAGAGGCACCCTGTTTTTTAAGAGAATGTCTAGAAAATTCACAAAAATACAGACAAGTAGAAGTGAGCACAGTCCAAGGTTGTTTTCAGTCCATCAAGCTTCTGTCCTCTTAAAAAAAAATTCAAGTTCATCTTTCCCGTATGGTTCATCCTAGTATGCCAAAACTCTGCCAAAAGGAATGGTTTCTGTCTGAATCAGTTGCCAAAGTCGTGAGTAAGACCAGAACCCTTGAAAGAGACTTAATTTTATATTATGAAATGTCTGATTAGATATTTTTGACTGATAATCCTATAACTGTTCTGTATGACTGATGGACTCAGCCTTCTGTACTTTTTAGCAATTCACCTTTACTCCACTGCACCAAATTGTTCCTCTCCAAGCATTTTAAAGACTAAATTATTCTATGAGGTAAATAAATTCAAGCAATATCAAGAGTCAGCATAACAGCTAAGCCAAGCAGATTGGGAATTTCATAAAGTAAAAAGCACCATATTCAACAACAATATACTTCTTCAGTTTGTATTTACCTTTGTTTTTTTTTCTTCTGTAACAGAAACTTCTGACCAATAAAAAATTATGAGTAGTGATGAGTATGGTCTTGTGAGGGTTAAAAAGCCCCTTTTTGGTGTGCTAGGATTTTTTTCTGTCACATGTTAGAAAATTTAGGATCCAATTACAAGAAACAGAAGACTGAGGTTTCCAAAACTAAAAAGATTTAATTAAATCAAAAACACTCAAAAAGAAGAAAAAAAAAAAAAAGCTGGAAATCCACGAACTCACAGCATTAATTGGATATCACTGAAAACTGAACAGAAAAGCATAAACAGAACAGGAACAGTCCAGGGCAGCAAAGAACGGGGAGAAGACAAGACAATGTATACAGAGACATTCACTGGGGGTGTTGAGACACAGGTGCAAATGATCTGGACAGATTGGGCAAGTGAAATAAAACAGGTAAATGCAAACTAAAGTCAGACTTTCAAAATAAAACGGGAACTACTCAAAATCAAAACCCAAAAACCATGACATTCTTTCTATATGAAGAGAAACCAGTCGTACGATTGACTGGTGACTTGACTGCTTTGTACTCCTGCCTTTCACTGATGGATGGATGGATGGATGGATAGATGGATGAAACCAAACCAAAGGAAACATGCTAAAAGTTAACAAACTCATCTGGTTTGGACCAGACCGAACGGAACTAAAGAGTGAAATCACCCTAATCCACTCTAAATTGAAAATACTTGTCATTCAGTTGTATTCTAAAAGATGTAGAATACTTATAAAATAACAATGCCTTAACAGTTCAGCCAATGAAGGCAGATGTGATCCCGATTTTAACCTCAGTCATAAATATCACCATGTCAGGTTGGTCACAGATAAGAATGCTTTAGCAATGCAATGACAATATTGAGAGCAATACAGCAATCAAAAATCACGTTATCCATTTTTGCTACTGATTGTTAATCCAGTGAAATGGGAACTTGGAATTTTTAATGGAAGGAAATCCCCATTAAGAAGTCAGATTTCCAAGCCTCGTTTACCCCTCCCCAAGAACATGAAACATTGGCCAAAGTGTTGATAGAGTCTTAAATGCTGCTAACTCCTAACTGCTGATGAGAATTTGGTTTTAAAAGCAAAGCCAAAAAGTTGAGAGGAAAAGAGTTGAAGTTGGGTGGAGATAAAGATGGGGAGGCTGGATAATTCTACTTTGATCTTTGTAGGTGACATAGCAATCCCCTGCAAATCTGAACGGCTTACTGAAGGAAATATTTTCAATCCCAGATGGCCCCATACTGAGTGACTGGATTGTGCTTTTTCAGAGTGTTTCAGTTGGTAGAGACTTCAGACTCCCAAATATATATGTTCCAAAGCATAGAAAAAGGGATATTTTTTCCCCTTTACACAAAAAAAATAAGTTTTCAGTACTTGAGAAATGAAGCATCATTCAGCATTATTCCTTCTATACAGATGTGGGATTAGTGGTGTTAAAAAGGAGATTATAATAAATAAACCCAATGAGCAGTTTAGCAGACTCCTCGAAATTCTTTGATATTCCTGTCAACGAAAAAAGATTTACTTAAAGAACAAAAACGTGTACATTGTAGTTGTTTGTGTTATCTATATATCCCTTTCAAGTACATGGTTAATGCCAAAGAGGCTTTATGAAGCCTACAGAACCTGCTCCACGGGTTTACAAGAGTGTCTGTTTGCATAAATGAAATACAATCCTGCCTTTTTAACATCCTCTTTTCAATATTCATTGGCTGTCCATGCAAATATCACTCCCTGCCTCAAATGTATTTGGAGACCTTTCACATTTATTTATCTCTCCCAGAACAAGCTCTGTCAGAGGAAGATGCTGACCTTTATGAAGAATCCCAGTGACCCAGCAGCAACAGTGACCACTGTAGAAAGATGCAGGAGAGACACATGGAAAAATGTATTCACTGGTGGAAACACCAGACTTGTGCAGCAACACAGCGACAGGAAAAGAATGTTAACCTGCTGTTTAGTCTCATTTCACAAGTTCTGTTACGAGCCCCAAACTCAGCATGTAAAACACCTCTGGAATCTATTTAATGTCATAATGATCTAAGGTCTCTGTGTACCTTTAAAAATGCAAAACAATACTTTTCCACACTCACATGCTGTTCAGTAATGCTCATCATTACTGAACATTGGTTTACCATGCCTCTGGGAATATTACGGTCACTTATATGACTCCCTGGGTTTTTTTTTTTCTTAACCTAGTTTAATTTAGGCCTAACCAGTTTAGAAATAGTCCAGTTTTGGATGAGTCTGAATACGGCAAGTTACTGGCATACCTCATAGATGGAAAAAAAATGCAAAATTTAACTGCTTTTAAAATTATAGAATGCATCAAATTTTGTCTAAAATTTACATTTCACTTCAAACATTATTTATCATAAAACTAGATCTTATCAAATGTGAACTCTTCTCACTGTGTGCCTTACTGTTCACTCTATGTGCCCAGCTTTCCTTCAGCAGCCCAAACATACAAGTTGGTACAAGTTAGGTTGATTGGTGTTTTTTGTACCTTGCTCTTTCTCAGTAATAGCTGCCATATTCTTCAGCTCCCAGCAATGTTAAACAAGATGAAGCTGCTATAGAAGATGTATAAATAATGTTCATTTTTGGCCTTTAAAAATGGGACCAGCACCTCTCATTGCTCAGGTGTCAAGCACTGCTGTTTCGTCAAGGACCTCTGAGATTTGCTTGAGGTGTCCTTTGGTTTCATTTCCAGACACACCAGCTGCTGAAATATTGGATGCCAATAGCAAATGCAGCAGAAGCAATTATGGGGTGTATATTAATGAACAAGCAAAAAGGTCTTTATAACATGGCTGGAGAGGTGTGCCTGTGTGGGTGAGTATGTGTGTACATGTAGGGGTGGGAGAAAAGAAGATAACCTGTACACACGTGACTCAGGTTTCAGACTTATGCAAGGTGTTTTTTATTCCATTTTTCTGGTTGATTTTTGTTAGTTTTTGCTTTTTACTCTTGCTCTCACCAGTTGTTTAGGTTTGTGCACCAGAATATTTTGGTTTGGCTTAAGAAAATATAGGGGTAAGCTTTGAAATGCACTTTTCAGAACAATGCAAAGGGCTTTCTTCAGAGATGAAAAGAGATGGCATGGTTCCTTGCAAAACAGAACTACATAATGTTAATGGAGTGAAAATAGGTTGAAAGCAGAGGGATCTAATATTATTTTGGAAAAATGACTAGTGCCCTTTGTGTAGGCCCATAAAATATGCTTCTAGGTTTATCTGCAACTGTTTATTACACAAGCTGGGAGGTAATGGGATTCATGCTCCCATAGCATTCATTGAAAAACTTCTGATGTATATTTAATTGGAATAACTTACAAACTAAATGTGCTCATTTGATTCAAATATACATGATGTTCTCTCTTTTTTTCACCAATTGAGATGTCATGCAGAACAATCAAAAGCACAAGTTCCCATGTTGCTTCAACAAATGAAGATTTCCTGTGAGATAAATGTACCAAACTGTAATGAGCAACATACTTTAATTTCTCTTCTGAGAAGAAAGACTCAAGTTTGAAATCAAAGAATGTTGTATGTCTGGTTGTTTTCATCCATATTTCAGTTGAACTGCACAAGAGATTGTTTGAAAACAGCCCGACTGATCCTAGTCTCAATGAGGATATTGTACTTGTTTGCAGCTTCAGATACTGATTAGCACTTGTAGAAATTTCTTAAAACCAAATTAGTAAAACAACACTGATGAACACAACACACTCTACAGTCAGTAGGAGTTACTGCCTGCTCATTTCTCACAGACATAGCACTCATAACACCCCTGTCATTTTTATCTATTTGTGTTTGGACTGTGAAGGTTAATGTATCAATAACAGATTAGGGCAAGTTCTGTTAAAAGTCAGTATTTTTTTAACACAAGATTAATACACACATATTTCAGGAAATATGACCTTTGGTTCAACTTGTAATGTGCAGAAACAAGAGTGATGCAGCTGTAATAGACTCTAAATATAATGCAGGAAACATTGGTTACATGACACATTGGTTTTCTGAAGAGTAATTTTGAAGTCCCTTTTTCCTAAGCACTGTAAAATATATAATATTAAAGGTACATACTTTTCCCTGGAGCTGGAAGCTGATGGGCACAGACCTGCCAATCAAAGTTAGCTGTGGATATCAGCTCTTTCAACTGACCCAAATCAGAGGAGCTGCAGAGCTGACAGCAGATCTTTACAGCATAATAACCGGCTTCACATGTTCTGGAGGTGGGAAAATTGGAAATTATAGCTGCATTTAGCCAACTGGCTTTGTATAAACTCCTGGTGATGATGTGATGATGGCTAGCCATTTGGTGATCCAACTGTCAATCAAAAGGATATCCCTTATATTAGAAATACAATTATTTCTTAATATATATTCACCTGATGTGGTTAAAAAACAGTTAACCCCCTGAGAATTGTCATGGATATGAAATTAAACAAAACAAACCAAAGAAGTTTTTTTTTAAAAATCAGATTGTAAATATGTTCTTATAAATTGTATTGCATATTATATAACAAAAACTTCCTAAAAACAGCAGATGGGACCCCATGCCCTGCATATTTTAGATATTTTCCAGCTTCAACAGTTCTGGCTGAAGTTACCAGTTCATTAACATACTTTTGTTGACCTTGATTACAAGTTGATGTAGTGATCCAGTTATCTGAAGCAGGGAAACATCTAAAACCTGCAGGCCAATAGGTTTTGAGGACCAGATTTGAGAAACTTTGGTTTAGATCAAAGACTGTTCAAAAAGAATTAGACATAACCCTTATGATATCACCAATAAAATTTCTAAACGTCTGAAGATTCCTAATGATGCCTATTTTGTCAGGGCTCTGGGTGATGACCATTTGCTGACTTAGCCAAACCCCAGTTAATCCTAAATTGGGCAAATATGCAGAATGAACAAGCTTGGCAACTAGTTGGATCACCATGCCCACCTTACTTCAGTCACCACAAGCAAGTTATTTTCATGTAGTTTAAGTCGCATTAATTAATATTACCTTACATTCATTCTGTCATCAATCTTTATTTCAGGGATCGCTAACAAAACAACATCTGAAATGAGAACTAATGGAGCTGAAATAAGGAGTACCAGAGTTCCAGTCAAGCTCCACCATGAACCTCCTGTTGGGCGAGTTGAAGGTTGATTCTTAGCTGGTCTTTGGCTGGGAGCACCTCAGAGCTTGGTTGAAGATCTGTCAAGGTAACCTTGGGTTCTGGCAAAGGTTCAGGCCAAAGGTACCTAGCTATCATTTGCTTCTGGTCCAAGTAGTCAACCTGTAAGAGTTCTGGCCAAGCCACCTGGCTTGGCTAGAAGAGCTACTGCCAATGTTAGAACCCAACAAACTAAAAATTGTCCTCTGGTTAGTCCAGGTTACCAGGCTGTGACCAGGGATGAAGCTGCTGCTGTCAGTGGACCATTCCAGTCCAAAAGAGAACAATTATGCTTCGTTGGGTCTTTATTGAAAACTCAGAAGTCAAATTTATTGAAATTGTTATGTAGCTGAGGTGACAGGTAACATTTGATGGCTGCCAGCTCAACCTCTGGCAGCCAGCTCAGCTCCCAGCCAACGGTCAAGTCCACTTGTCATTGTATTTGTTCTTTTGTACATTTCAGTCTGTTTAGTTGTCAGTTTACTTCTAAAATTAGAAATTTTAACATGGGGGTTCAATGGAGATTGAGTCACATTTGGAATCAGCTTCAAATGGTCAATCAAGGAAATGCACTGCCATTTGGTGGTCCTCATTCTGGGTCATGCATGAGCATGATGATAAAACATTAATTTAATGGACTTAATATTAACTTTATTTTCTAATGGTTTTTTTTTTTCATAGATTGTAGCAATTCATTCAGTTGGCTAGAGAGCCATATTTATCATGTATCATACAGCATTCATAACCATAATTAGTTACTCAGTGGCGAAACTGAACTACAAGTTTAAATAAAATATAAGTTTCTGGAACTGCGAGTAATTCCACTTGACTGAAGCAGCAAACCAGACTTCGACTTACAGCAGGTGTTTCAGCTATTTGAGTCTGTCATCTGAAAACAGTTTGAAAGTGCTGTCAAGAATTAAGCTGTATATAAAGTTTAATTCATGCAAATATTTTGCATGACACAAAATCATTTCATGAAGATATCAGTATTTCCTGAGCATGCCAAGTTCTGTAACAGTTTAGGTATTTGAATGTGTTTCGTGCAACTGCAGCCCATCTGTTCTTTCTTTCTTTGGTATTTGTTTCTTCGGATTCATGTGGCTGAGTTGGCAATAGAAGCTGAAACAGCTGCTCCCATATGCCACTTCCCCCACGTCCTTCATGTAACTAAAAACACCAGGAGAATTGACGCTCTCATAGGACATGTTCACATCCTTTTCAGTCCTGTGATCTTCATTAAGATCAATATGGCTCCTTGTTAAAAAGAAAGGAACAAAAATGAAACAAATTCATTACATCTGAAAGATAAACCTTTATTCTGTGAACAGCATAATTACTGCTAATTAATGTTTTTAAGAACATAGACAAGAATGTCATCACTTTGATGAGAGGAAATCCTTGGTATTAGAGCTATCCTGGATTATATTTCCCATTTTATGAAAATGATAACAGACTGAGACAGTACCCAGGCTACAAGCCTCTGGTGAGAGTTGCTTGTTACCAAGGGCAGTCTGTGCTTTTACGTAATGTTAAAAAAAAAAAAAAAAGTCTGCACTACTGCATGAGTCCAACTGAAGCCCTAATAAACTGAACTTCTCATAGTTTGACTAACTCACCTAGATGTGTGTTTGAAGCTGACCTAATTCCTGCATGTAAACCTACTACTGGACTGAAGTTGGTCTACATGTTCTGGATATGTCAAAAGGTTTGCATCTCTGCCTTTGACGGAATAGGCACTGTTGCCCTATCATAGAGGTGGGCCCATCACTTATTTTAGTAGCTTTATTAGTTTTCTCTCACATGCAAGCAGTTGGGACAAAATAAGGAATTACAGCCATAGACTAAACTGCACATGTAAACATACAGAGTTATCTAAAATGTAAGTCTGTGTTAACAGACAAAGCGCTTTTCTGGTAGAAAGCAGAGTTCTGTTATTGTCTTGGTGGTTTTGATTGTGAGTTAGATTTTATTCTTGTTTGACAGGTTTGACATGCTTTTTGCCCCTTATTTGTCTTTAACTTAATTTATTTATTTATTTTTTTTTTGTTGGTCTGCTCTCTGTTAATTGCCCACACCTATGTCTCACCAGCTCACGAGTGTGTATGGTCTTGTGTTTATTCTCTTTCCTTTTATCAGATTGTTTGCCATGTTGTTAAGCTTGCCATGCTGTCCCCAGTTGTTTTGAGTTTTCCTGCACACAACAGTTTTTCCTCTTCAGTCTTTTGTTACCATGAAGACTTTCACTTGTCCAATTTCTTCAGTGTGTGATACATCCATTAGATCATTTATGTCTATGGGAACCGATGTTGCAAAAGCTGTCCATCCAGTGTTTTTTGGAAAGTGATGTGCATCACACCATTTAAAAATTTAATCTCATGCAGTGAATTTAAGAGGATGTATACACTGTGCTGGCACATAGTGCTACCTAGCACAGTGCAAGTAACTAACAAACTTTCAGTCATTTGACTATCCAGTGAAATTGTACCAGGTTACAAGTGCAGGCTGTTTCTTAGAAACTAGAAAACTGGTTTTTCTCCCATGGCGGCAAAATAAATAAATTAAATTAAATAAAATAATCTCTGCTGATATATCAGAGGCTAATACAAAATGAGGTGTCAATTTCCTGAAAACATATTCTTTCCATTTCATGAATTTGAATCAAATTTCTGATACCATAATTTACTTCATGATCCATGGACTATATATATATATATATGACCGGATTATAATGAATTAGGCTGTATTAGACTGAAGTTGAGTAAGTTTTATGAAAATTCTGCTGTTCACTGGCACTTTAAAAAATAAAATAAATGAAACTGAAAGGAATTAAAATAAAATTGGACCTGATCTGCTGAGCCCTGTTCGCCAGTAAATGTCTGGAAAATGCCCTATGAGGGAAAACGGATATGTCTACAGTAGAAATAGACAGTAGTAAGAGTACTTCATCAAATATTACGCTGGCAGGAGGATTTTTGACAGGCTTGCATGGAGTCAGTTCAACGCCAAATTTATTGTGAATCAAAACTCAAAATTTGAGAATCAGAACCCAGAATCTGTAAACAAGGAATACTTTCTCGAACCAAGAGAGCATTTATCTTTCTCTGTTATACTTTTCTCTCCATCAGTTCAAAAACCTTGGCTGTGTCAGTGTCAGAGCTCCAAAATCTTGCTTGCCATAGTCATGGAGAACCAGCTAGCAGAGGTAAGATGTTAATGTCTGTTCCTTCTTTATCTCGTATGATAAAGTTGTTTATGAATTTAGAAATTTACCCCCAACTACTGAAGAAACTGAGTCATCCAGATGCCAAGGAACTACTGGATCTCAGTTTTGTTCAGCCGGTCCGCTGTAGACTTGACACTCGTTTCAGAATTGCAATCATAAAAAGAAAAGTGCATCTGAGAAAGATGGATTGAAAACAAAGAGGGTTTTAGAACTGATGGCGAGAAAAGTAAAGTCACTGAGAAAGATGACTGCACTCTCAGTTAGAGCCTCTGATTGCTTGGATACAGATTTGGGGTTTTGATTTGGAATACATTTCTCACATGAATCTGAAAAAAGGAAAAGCAGAAATCCAGGAGCAAGCAGAAGTTTGAGTGGAAGGACAGGGACTCAAACTGGAGAGAATACTTATTGAAGCAAAGGTGCATTTGAGTCCAGAATCACATTTATCCAGTGATCTACATCATTACATTGATTTATTGATGAACAATCCAAAAACACTGTGATGGCCATGTCCATGTCCCCACTGATGTGCAAAGGTAATATTTATTCAATCATACAGCTGCAATACGTTTCAAATTTTACATACCAGTTTGCTTTTTCTTTTAAGGTAGATTTAACTTACAGGTTGAACACATTTGTTTTGAGTTTATATATATATATATATATATGTGTGTGTGTGTGTGTGTGTGTGTGTGTGTGTGTGTGTTAGTGTATATGTATGTATGTATGTATGTATGTATGTATGTATGTATGTATGTATGTATGTATGTATGTATATTACAGTGGCATCACTG
>JAOWBL010003362.1:0-12405 GCA_028564865.1 Zenarchopterus dispar | reverse complement strand
ACGGATACCACTGCAGAGTGATACTGCTCTCATCCCGGTCTATTGATCTGAAGATCTCTACGTTTGGAGGAGCTGAGATCAGAAAAGAAAGAGTGCATTAAAGGTTCAACATGTTTTCAGTTTTTCTGTCTAAGTGTAAATCAGACACATACAACAAAGCTATCACTCGAAATTCAAGTCCCTCACATGTAGAGTCTCTAACTCTGCAGAGTAAATACTGATACTTTTGTCTTCTCCGCTGGTAACTGGTGAGAGGCTGCTATTTAATGATAAACGATTTTTAAATCCCTGCACCTTATCAAATTCATAAAAATCAAAAAAATAAAAATTAAGACATAAAATTAACCGATGAATTAACAATGATAAGAAATTATTGTTTAGAAATTGTAAAAGAAAATTACAAACATTTTTGTTTTCAAACCATAATAAGCATTTAAATACTTTTTTTTCCGGGTTTTGTTGTGTATTTCTTTGTGTCAGGCATTAAAGGGTTAACTGAGTTTAATAGGATATACATTGATTAAGTTGTGATTTTCGTTTATATCCTCTAGATTCTAGAGGACATAAACAAAGAAACTTTTCTGATGACTGGAAATAAATCTGAATGGAGTTGAACTTATCTTACCAGTGACAGCTGTAAGTTGTATTCCATCACTTCTGACATTGTCAAACACATGGAAGAGAGTGAATGTGTATTTCGTTCCAGCAGAGAGAGATGAGACTGTGTGAGTTACTGGTCCATCTCCATCTGGTGCTCTGATGTTTGTCTCTGTACCATTAAACTGGAGAACAAAGCTGATGTTGTTGTTTTCTTTATTCCACTGGAAAGTGATACTGGTCTCATTTTGTGTTGATGCTCTGAAATCATGTTGGGGAACTGAAACAGAAAAGGACAAAATAAAAAATAAAAAACTAAAAAAAATCAGGAATATGTGTTTTAAGACATACACCGTCAGTGTATACTTCCATGGAAAATATTTAAACTCTTTCAGGCCAGCTTTGCTTAAGAGTGAAACCAAAAAACATTGTAAAATTCACAGAACTTTTATCCAAAAGGGCTTTAGATTGACTTTAGCCTTACTTTTTACATCGTGGTTATAAAGTATTGTATTTAAAACTATGAAGTATAAGAGTGTACACAACGAAATAATTCCTTCAAGAGGAAAATTATGTTTCTTATAAGTCTGTCAAGAAAAAGGATCAGTACCGGCACAATATGCTAAGTAGCATTCCATAAAGCAAAAAGGCTCAATATTGGATTGACTTTGGCTTTTACTTTCAAAATGTTGATTTAAAAACAAGTATCTATGTCACTTCAAAGTATAAAAACAAATACAGCACTATTAATTTATTAAAGAAGACAATCATAACATTAATAAAACTGTCAAGAACAAGGATTTGTACCTGCACAATATCCTAAGAAGCATGTGGATGGCTGCACAAGTTTGTAGACGTAGTAGTATCCAGGGCAGAGTTTGACCTGGATGGTGTGGGAGGAAAATCTGCAGCAGGAACCAGTCCAGCTATTACACACAGTCCGAGTTTCAATCTGATTTGATTGTGTAGGGTGAGGGTCCGTGATCCACAAAGGAGCATCAGTTCCACAACTGTATTCTTCAATGCATCTGTCTGGAATCTGAGCACTGGTTTGTCCCAGAAACAAGCGATACCAGCCTTGCCAGTTAATGTCACGGTCACACTGTAGGTTCCCATAGCGATAGTTTACTGAACGCCACTCATCATTGAGTACAGTGTAAGTCTCACAGGGGTCGAGACACTGAGCAGAGCCATTCATGGTCAAGCAGTCCATGCCTGAAGGACAAACTACTTCTCCACAACGAACACGTTCGTTCTCTTTGTTGATATAAAAGTGGGGAGTGAAGATGAAAAACTATTAGAAAATGTGAGTATGGTAAACTGAACAACATCTATTGAGTATGATAAAGAATAAAGTTGATAATGCAGTCTACACTTTGATGTAACTCTAACCTGAAAATGCTCCTTCACATCTGTCTCATTTCTCATCATTTATTTATCCATCCTATTCATGGTGAAAGGGACCTTCTGGATCTCCCTCTGATTCCTCATGTACAGACGGCTCTAGCTTTATTTCATAAGTTGAACGTTTCTATCCTCTCAAACTCTCATTAGTGTCAGTTCTAACACAGTTTTCTTATAACTTACTTATTCCAAGTAAATCAGTCACTGATCCCTGTTATTTAAAACGCCTTGCAAATGCCCATTTTCTAGCCCTCAACTTAACTGGATAGCTTCAATAACCAGGGCAAATGTGATAAATTCATCCAACATAAACTGAAAAATAAAGCTAGGAACTTTGTCTACTTTAAACTAAATGCATTTCTTAATCTGCTCTGACTTTCTTACATTAATAAACATAATTTTCTGTGTTAAAAGGCAATCAATTTATCAAAATAAGAAATTGAAACATCTTACCAGTGATGACTGTGAGTTGTACTCCAGTGCTTCTGACGTTGTCAAACACAGAGAAAAGGGTGAAGGTGTATTTCGTCGCCGCGGAGAGAGAGGAGACCGTGTGAGTTATCGGTCCATCTCCGTCTGGTGCAGCAATAATTATCTCTGCGCTATTAAATCGTAGAATATAGCTGACGTTGTTCGCCTTGCTCCATTGCAGAGTGACACTGGTCACATTTTTTCCAACTACATGAAAGTTGTCTACATTTGGAGGAGCTAGGGCAGAAAAGCAAGAGGAATATTGTAGGTTTATTAATAGTTTTTGTTTAAATTTTGTTGATATTTCTTCTTTTTTTTCTCTCACCATTTAAAGAAAAAATAAAAAAAATATCAACAACAAATTATAATAAGCTTGGACTGAGAAACAACTATAAGACAATGGAGCTGTGCTCTGAAATGCCTGTAGCTCACATGTAGACATTTTTTTTAGGTATGCTGACAAACACCCTGTCATGGTTTGTATGATTAAAAATAGCTTGAACAATCAGAGAAGCTTGTTAGGAACAGTCTATCAAAAACCTTGGTCCAACTACTGTCCGCTCTGATATTTAAAAAAAAATACCTATTGTGTAACAGATGGAAGGAAAAGTGAGGCTGCAGTTTTCATCCGACCATCGTCCAGAATCGGCGAGTGCTGCGGTAACACACTGCTCTGCAGCAGAGCTTGGCTGACCATCAGCCCAGTGCTGAAACAGGGAATGGCTTCCGTCAGACCACTCTCTCTGGAAATACAGACCAATCCAGACAGAACTGCCATTTGCAAGGTTTGCGATGATGGTATTTTCTGCTTGATTCCGTACACTGTAAGAGAAATTAACATAAAAGCTGGGACACGAAGAATCTACTGAAAACCTAAATATGTAAAGTTTTTCTCTGTTGGATGATACAGTTGTTTCAAAATATGGTTTAAAATATCCACCTGTAGAACATCTGGGGTACAGTCTGTTTGTGATCGATTTGGCAGCAAAAACCTTAATTGTCTAGAGGAATAAATGAGCTACAAAAACACCTAGTACTCTGTAGAGTACAGGGTATTCTCTGTACACTGACATCTAAGTTTCCACTTCAGCAGAATACCATCTCGTGTGAGCAGAGTACATATCACAACAGACAGTGATGTGGACTTCATCTGTTTGGGTAATGTAAGCAAAACTCGACAGACGACATGTACCTTCTGACAATTTAATTAGCCTTTTTGACTTACATTTGACAACAATCTCATATAGTCGTTTTTACCCGAGTCAGCACATGTCTCTTGAAGGATCTTAGCTCATTCTGTCATTGCAAATTATTCTCTTATCCAGATTATGGGGTTTCCATAGAAATATTAACATTTGGAAAGTACAAATAGTCCTGAAGAAAGAATTTACCACAAAAAAGGAGATTCAATTAAATATTAGTATTTGCAAAAAGAATAAGAATCTGAAACACCTGATGCAATGAAGAGTGCACGTAAAAATGGACTTTGTTGGATAACGTTTATGAACAAATGTGTACCTGGCTAAATCGACATAATTCTCCCTGCAGTATCTCTGTGAGTCAGTCCAATTCAGCGACGTCTGACTGATGACAAAGGACGCTGCACCATTTACTGATCCTGCAAATAGATGTTTTAAAACAATGAACAGTGTCAGGATGGTATTATAATGAAACAAGCTGAGTTTAGTTTTTTTCTGTCAGAAAACATGTTTTATTTGGATAAAATATAATATTGTTGTGCATACGATGGAAAGCTAAAGTTTTGAAGAAAAAAAAAAGATTTTCCATAAATGGGAGTAAAGTTGAACAAATCTTTCCTATTTTAGGTCAGTTAAGATTCTACAACAAAGTTTGGAAAATTATTCACAGAATATTTGATCACTTCCTTTACCTAACATTACTTAAAAAAAATAAGATACACTAAGTTGACTGTAGGCTTCAACACTTTGAAAAATTTCATATGATGATTTTTTTTGTTATAAAAAGCTTTTGACAGGCAAACTAGCATCATTTCAGCTAATTGGAGGTGCTCGTGTGGATGTATTTTAAGACACCTGTTTAAACCAAAAAGGCTTCAGTATATGGTAATAGATGAAACAAAAAGAGAAATCAACAAAGACAAAAAAAAAAAGTGCTGGACCTTCACAGGTCTGATTCTTCCTTGGGTACAGTCTCCAGAGGTCTGGTGGTCTCACATTCATGTGTTCATTCAGTATAATCATCACAGGAACACACAACCATCATTCCAGACAAGACAGAGATGGTCGTGTCCATGAGATCAAAGTACTTTGGTGCAAAATGCACAAGTGAACTCCTGAACTACAATGATAGACCTTGTGCATGTGCTGCTTGAGTCTGAGAAAATTCACAATAAAAAGTTTCATTAAAAAAAAGAAGCCTGATTACAGTTTGCACCTTCATTTGGGGAAAGAGATCTTAATTTTGAAGACTTTGTTCTGTGATCTGATGAAACTAAAATTAGGGTTATAACCAAGGAGGCTGGAACTGTAATGGTACTTTCAGCAAATTTATCCCCACTACAGTTTTGGAGCTGGTAATTTCTGCTGACTTAGTAAACCAACAACCCACACCACTTGGTGGCAGCAATGCACCACTGTCCTGGTTTGCCAAATGCCAGTAAAAAATAAATAAAAAAAGATGACTTAGAAGAAGAAAAAAGAAAGAAAAACTAGAATGAGATTAACCCTGAAGTAGCTGAGATGATTTTTATTTTTATTTTCTGTGTTTACATACTCTGCAACAGTGCTGAAGAGAGGACTTGAACTTTAAGGAGATACTGAGAGGGGTGGATAATGTCATCTCCTGCCTAAAACATACTCAAATCAGCACAGTCAAAAATCAACTCCCCACTCAGCATTTTTTTTTGGTTTTGTGCCTTTCCTCAGGAGTAGAGACCTGCACCAGTGATAGAGGGCCGGTCCAATCCAACCATGCAAATGTCCTAGGGACACTAGACTGAAGGCTTTACATTCTTTCATCACACATTTCAGACTTCAGTCTAATAAAAGGTTTGTGGGTGGAAATGAAAAGGCCCACAGACTTGTTTTGACTCTACCAGCTGGTCAGGAGGAATGAATCAAAAATAAAAGAGTCTAACATAAACAGGGTAAAGACAATTATACCAAATGCTAACCAACTGTTCCTAAAACTGTGACTCTGAAGGAAGTAATAAAATAAGTAAAAAAAATGTATGTTGGCCTAACTGACTGACAATATCAAATAAAACAAATTTCTCCAATATTGTTGCAATACAATAAAGTTGCAGCAGTAAAGCAAAAATGCTGATGAAGATACATATAGCCTCACCATAAAATAAATAAATACACAAAAACTTACTATTGTAGCACACAAAACGCTTTTCCACGTTGCAATCAGCGTCATTCCAGGACCCAAAGTATGAACTTCCACCGAGAAGCTCCACACAGTACTCTTGTCCATTAAGATTGTTGGGCTGGCCAGAAGACCAGTTTCTATAGGCTGTCTCCCCATCACCGTAGAAGCTGCTGTCATTTATGGACCATCTCCAGCTGTTTTCTAAATCATCACGAAGGCCTATCCAAGCCTTGCCTGTTCAAAAGGATCATTAGAGTGGCAAGGAAAAAAGTTTTCAAACTCACCAACAACTTTATTTTTCTGTGTATATGTCATGTCTTATCAAAATCGTGGCGGTTATCTTGTTAGTTTACCCAGTAAATGTACACTATGAAGTTTTTGTATATTCTGTGTTTACAGATCTTTTATGAAGGACTTACCAGTAAAGTCTGATGTGGTTTGGACAACAGCAGCAACATCAGCTGCATTTTCGACAGTGGCCAGATCAGTGTAATTGTTCCTGCAGACACTCTGAGCGTCCGTCCAGTTCAGCTGTGCACTCACAAAGTAGTACCGACGAGTCTCGGCAAAGGCAACACTAACCAGTGTTCCTGGACAAAAAAAAAAAAAAAGATAATACATAAATATGAGCATGACTCCTTTTTACACTGACGGATACCAGAGGTTTGACACTCGAATCTAGCGTGTCTCCAATCTGTTTTACATTAACTGACAAGGACACACTTAACTGTGGGTCAGGTCTAATGTAAACAGAAGGGATGTGGGACGGCAGGTCATGGGTGGAAATTGTTGATGACAAGACGAGGATGTCTGTGACTTCCCCATCCTCAAGAGCCATGGAGGCCATAAATCAGCATTTCCCAGAACCATAATCTGCAACTGGTTACTAACTCGGGTCACTAACAAATAGAAGAGCCTCTGAAAGGAGTTGTTTACGTTCAAGAAGCACAAGAGCAGGCGTGGCAGAGGAACATTACTGGTCATATTTGTGCAACGTGATTTTGGGGGAAGTCACTACGTAAATCCTGCTGTTATTTAACATGGCTCCTCCACCAGCTCCACCTCCTGCATCAGCCAGCTCCTCGGATACTGGTGAAGCCAGAGAGGCCAACCAAAGAGACAGTGGGCCGTCATGTTACATAGCACCATTCCATTACCCAAAAAGCATTAAACACACGATGATTGTCCAGGGATGATGGAGAGTCTAATCCAAAAGCATCTGTAGTTGAGCGTAACGCCAGTGTTGCAACAAGAACCGGTTTAGCTAAGTCACTGTTAAATCAGCTGGAAACTCTAAATACACAATGACTTTAACAATAAACATGCAGGGCTATTACAGCCTGAAACTATTTTACAATTAATTATTGACATGCACTAACACTTTCAGTTAGAAGGCATAAAAAGGACATAGCAAAAGCCTTAATGAGCCTTTAAAATGTGTTGCATGATATTCCAATTTAAAAAAAAGCAATAAGACATAACAGAAACAAAATTAAATTAAAATTAACAAGACCAAAAGCTCAAAGCTAACCATGATCTGTGAAATCAGTCAAACACCAAACAATCTGCTATTTGGTATAATTAAAGTCTTTGTTATACAGCAACATACAAGAGGTATTTCTTTTACACCAAAAGACACAAAAAATCCTGCAAGGACAGAGTATCCTGACCGACCAATAAAACAGCGGGTTCCTTGAGCACAGACCAAGGTGATTTCCTTATATAAGTGCATAAAGTGAGTGAAAAGTGCACAATGACCAAAAGCACCTTTTAACAAGATCAATGTCAGTCTAACCTGAAAATTCAGCGTTTAGTTCAGACACCATAATGTCCTATTGAATGAGGATGGTCTGTCCCGTTTCAGCAAAAGTCTCAATAATAAACCAGAGTTTGAAAAATAAAAAAGTCTGTAGTGTTTCTGAAGGACAATCTTTCAGTTAGTAAATACACCGAATGCATTTTTATAAGACCTGATAAACTTTTATCTGCTCTCAGTAGCACTAGATTTATTTAATACCTAAATACTGTGCTGTGATTGATAATTATAAATCAAGATTGCTCTTTTTCTGTTCGGATTTTAGTCATGCTTTTTTTTTTTAAGGATCAGACTTTTTTTCTCTTTTAGCAGACAGTTATTTTGATTGCTTGGTTTGTAGCTGCTTTTTATATACAAATTGCCCCCTTTCGTTTGTTTTAATTATATTTGTAGTTACCCCTCCCGCCCCCCCTTTAAAAAAATGGCATTTTATGAAAATATTTCTGCCATCTCTAACTGATCCCAAACATTCAAATCCATCCTGAGCAGATACATATACATATATACAGTACAGTTGACACTGTGACTACTTTAAAAGAAAAAGTAAAAGCAATAAAGAATAAACAGAGAAAAGCCACCAACCTGCGAGAACAAAGACGATCAGTCTGAAATCCATGATTGAAACCTCTGAAAGAATGTGTAATGTTATTTAATCCATTCTTACAGTTTCTACTCTAATGAAACTTTTCCTATCCACTCATAAATCACATCCTGTAAAAGTGAAGATAAACTCATCTATAAATACCAAGTACTAAAGCTTTACTGCACTGATTGTCCCTTCTATGTTGACTTCAGCCTCTTCTCCTGTGAAACTAAACTACTTCAAAGATCCCCGAGTATTAGTCTGGCTGTGCTTGTTATTTTCTGTTCCGGTTCAGATACTGCATGTGGTGATAAAAATTACTCATGTGGTCAAACCTGTTCTACTCTGAAAACAAAGAACAAAAGAGTCATAAATTCATTTGGAGAAAGTTTTTTTTTTCTTTGAGTCTTTGTTACAGCTTATTTTTACATTTTTAATGTAATTATTTGGGTTGTGTTTAATTGTCAATAAATTTTGAGAATTTCATGTGCTCTGTGTTTAAATTAAAAAAAAAAAATACTGCTTTTCTGCATTTTAAGTGGGATGAACACAGGCCATACTCAAAGGGAAAGTACATATGCTTTTGAAAAAGAAAAAGAAAAAAACTTTTATATAAGAAGAAGTTTGGATTCAGGTTTGTTAGCCGAGTTAGAGAAATGAACTTGGAAAACCAAGTCTAAACCTTTCATAGCTGTTCCTTTGTTTGGGACCAGTCAGACCTGAAGGTATGCCAGTCAGCGAACATTTCAGATTTGCAAGGTTCTATTACGTTACACACTGAGCTCCAAACAGAAATAATCCTGTCTCAAGATATCCTAATCTTAATCTCAACACATCTGTAACTTTTATATCTTTCTGTTTTAGTTGCATCTCAGAAGTGGAAACTCTTGTGTTCTTGGTTTATTTGCTTTCCTGGTAGCACTAAGTTCTTACCAGCTGTTGCATTGTTCACTTAAAAGAAAGAAATGACTGCTCTAGTAGTAGTACTTTATCTAATTTTTCATTGTTCAACCTTTTATGAAAGAATGCCATTCTCTCAGCTTCACGGGAGTCTGAAATTTCAGCTTCCAACTGTTTTTGAATGCACCATCAGGATGGTGTTTTTGTGCAGGAGACTCTCAGAGTACGAGGCTAAAAGATTAAAAAGATCAAAAGATACAGATTAAAAATATAAGATAAAAACAGGTAATACAGATAAAAAGAACTAGTACTACACATGCAATGTATTAAAAGGGAATAATACACATCTTGGATACCAGTTAATATCAATACATACGTGCTACTAAACAGTATGCATAAATGAAATAATTAAAAAAATACTATTAGACACGTCATTCAGGTACTTAAAGATATTGCACAATCCATCTTGGAGGCCGAGGAACCTATAACAGTCTACTCTTTTCACCTCAGTCCCCCTGATGTTTATGGGCTGAAGAGGGTGGGGGGGCTTTCTTCCTAAAGTTCATTACCAGTTCTTTAGTCTAGTCTACACTGAGGATAAGGTCATTCTCCTGACCGTAGACAAGAATGTCCTCAATCAGTCCCCTGTACCCTGATTTCGTCCCCACCTTTGATCAGACCCAGAATGGTTGTGTCACCTGCTTACTTGACACAACCATTCTGGGTCTGGTCCCGGGTGGAGATGCAGTCGCTGGTGTTTAGGTGTGAGATAGCAGCTCTGTGGGGATTCTGTGCTAACTGTAAGCTCCACTTAACTCCTTTCTCCTGTTTTCACCACCCGGAGTCTATCTGCAAGAAAGTCCAATATGCAGTTGCAGGTGGTGGCTGCAACTGTGTGGATCTCTAAGTCAACTTTACAATCAGCTTGCCTGGCCGGATGGAGTTAAAGTCTGAACTATGGTTAAGGAAAAGCATCCTGACATGCTGTGATCCAGATGTCGTAATGCATAGTGGAGGTCCATGGCTACTACATCATCCACTGATCCATCAGGACAATAACTATTGTAGGGGTCCACTGTGACCAGAAACCAGAGAGTTTATATGTGTGCCCACTAGCTTTTCTATGCACTTCATGGCCACTGGTCTGTAATCATTCAGAGTGGATATGCCGAGTTTTTTGGGATAGGGATAATAATGGAGGACTTAAATATGCGTGGGACTACTGCTTGTTTTATGGATAGATTGGAAATGTCTGTGTATATTTCTGCTAGTTGTTCAGTGCAGACCCTGAGCACTTTTGGTGGCACCTCATCTAGGGATGCCACCAAAAGTGCTCCTAACAATAATATGGTGCTTTAAGGGTTAATGAGCCAACCCATTTCAGGAATGTGGAAGTACAAATTAAAAAAAGCACTGATGGGAATTAAGATATGTTCCAACTCAACCTGTTTTACTCTGAATACATAGCAGACTGTAAAAAACTAGTTCTTCTGAGTGACAGTAAAAAACAAAAGAAAACAAAACAAAAAACAAAAAACTGACATTGACTTGTGCATTTGAACTTCTGTGACTTTCCCTATCCTACACTTAGGAACATTTTTAATTGCAGTTTAAAGAAAAGCAACACTTGAATGGGTTTTGTTGGCATTTCTGGGACTTTTTAACAGCTGTCATGATCAGTAACTGTATCAACAGTACAGATGTTTACATACAGTAGAGCTGATTGAGCTTTTCAAAACCAAACCTATGCCTCAAATAATACCTCAAATCCCCAAGAAGCTGAGGCAAATGGAGAGCAAAGAAGAGAACATTTATTTCCTAAATCCCCACAGAGAGTGTAAGAGTCTTGTCTAATAAAATGGACAAGCTTGGAGTGCTGATGAGGACACAGAGGGATTTCAGGTATTCACAGAGACATGGCTGTTGGCTACATAAGCATATTCTAAACTCCAGCACCTCTCTATAGAGATATATGACTGTACGGGCAGAAAGAGGCTGCACAGAGCTGTAAGAGTAGTGAAGGAGAATCTCTCTGCCAGATACTGAGCTAGCTTTGAGTTGCTGTCCATATCTACCAAGAATGTTCATCTGTGTTATTTTGGTAGCTGTGGCAATGCTGCTAGAAACATCCTCATCTCAGTTATTGCTAATGTTGATTTTTTACATTTTATTTATTTATCAATTCTTCCTGAATAATTCATACTAAACAATATAATTTCCCTTTGGGGATTAATAAACATGTGGGTAGCCTATTAAGCCTCCATTTACATACAAAATGAATGGAGAAGAATTAAATCCACAGGAAAAAACATTGTGTATGTTCATATAAAATGTACATGTAAAAAGCATTTAAAAACACATAAATATAAAATATGAATGTTAACAGCAGCCCTTTGATTTTCAAAATATGCACTTGTTGATAAAGCAGCAAACTACACATGCTCAAGAGAAACCTTTATGAGTCGTATCTACTGGTGGAAAATGCAACATAAACACAATAAGTGTGTTCATAGCACTATCAAGGACCATCTCTCAGAAGACAAGAATGATTTCTAAGACCATATCCACGGTAAAAACAACCACTGGTTCTGATTCTCACTGAGAGAAGTCACTCTGCATTTATTTCCTATGAAAAACAACAAACAAATAAATCTAGATAGATGTCTTAACTTTCAATCTTACTGATTACACATAGACCTGTTTAAACAAATGGCGCCAGCTTTAGGATGTGTAAACTCTTGAATGTTGGCACAACTTTAACATAATATGGGTGCCCACTTTACTAAATACGATCCTCATGGTGAAAATGTCAGAAACTCCTCGTAGCCGACAGCAGTACTTGACACTCTCTATGTTTGACAAAACATTTAAGAGAAGGCTTTCTCAGAATATGTCTACATTTTTTTAATTATTTCACAATTACTTTACTGTCAGTACTCAGTCAGACTACATTCCTCTGGTTCGTGACGTGCTTCAAGTCGTTGCTTTTGTGTCAGCAAGTATTACCAGCATAGTGTGGATGTATGTCGACTCAGCTCACTGTTACACCTGCAGAAACACAAATCATCCAGGTGAAAACAAAGAAACCAAGAAATTATATTCAAAGAAATTAATGAATTAAGAAATTAATTATTAATATACTTTAAAAGCAAGGGGTTTAATGCCGTGATATATACGTGTGCATGCACACACACACACACACCTATATATGTGTGTATATATATATATATATATATATATATATATATATATATATATATATATATATATATATATATAT
>JAOWBL010003360.1:0-12411 GCA_028564865.1 Zenarchopterus dispar | reverse complement strand
TATCTATCTATCTATCTATCTATCTATCTATCTATCTATCTATCTATCTATCTATCTATCTATCTATCTATCTGACAAGCAAATTTGCACAAAAAGGTTGCCTCTTCACTTATTTTGTATTAAAACCTGAAGTATTAAATATAAATTATTACTTGTTATTATAGTTCATGCTGAATTATCACACAGAGATTCTAAAATAATGCAATTCTGATTATCCAAAATCCATTAAAGGCATTTTTTAGCCCAGATACTTAAGAACAGCTCAGTCCAATGAAAAACTTCTCAAGTTTGCTGCATGTTGGAGTTCAAGTACATCTGAATCTGTGGTTGAGAACATTTGTGAAACTAAAGCCTGCTGAAGAGGTCTGAAGTGGTTAAACTTAGAAGGCTGGTCAGTCTTTGACCTTTCAGGAATATGATTGAACAGTTGAGCCTATTCTGGCAAGAAAAGGAAGTTGTCATATTGATTGCTGGCACAGTATCGACTCTGCTGAGTGTGCGCTTTCAAGAGCACTGGGTCAGTGGTTCCAGCGGTGTTTCATATGCACTTTGAGCAAAGTAATTAAACAGTGTCAGCATTTTAGCTTTATTTTCATAATTCATGCCATTTTAAAAGTCAGCGTGAAGAATTTAGAGTGAGTTTGTAAGGCCCAAGATGTCTGCAGAGTTTGCTTAGTCAACAAATTTCCTCCTTTATTCTTAAAAAAAGACAACAAAGTGACAACACATGAACAATGCCCTCCACACAGTACTTTTTGAAAGGTATTGGTCCAGACAAAATGAAGCAATGATACGTCAGCTGAAGTGCTGTCATGTCCTCGTCTGTGTAATCAGTATTGTTGACTCACATTGACTGTTAAAGGCTAACCTAAGGTGCAGGAAGGGCTACAGACAGAGCATGGAGATAAACAAGTATGTCATTCAAGATTAACTTTAATGAAACAATGGGGAAGATACAATGAAAAGGTCTCCAAATTAACAATAAAAGAGGTTGCTCTCAGTTTGGAGGAATTTTGATGAGGAACTAGTTAATTTATTACGATTTCAAACTTCTTGGACACAAAGATAGCTGAGCAATTTGATGCAAAGCTATTGTAGATATGCTTATACCATGTAACCTTTTGCAACAGACTTAGTTTATTTCTTTTCTTTCTTTCTTTTCAACCACACAATGTCCATCTCTGCACACTGCAAAAACCATGTTGCAAAACAGACTGTATTATGTGGACCCAGTCTGTAACTGTCTCATGAGAAATATCACAGTGTAAAAATCCTCAATATTTAAAATTTATCAGGGTTGAGTTGTTTTAGAGGCTGAAAAGTTGTTTCTTTATTACCCTCATTCTGAGTAGCTTTTAACCTTCCACCTTTTAGCCTAGCCTCTGTTAGCTTAGCCGTGGTGAGATTACTTCTGGGACCCAAAGGCTAGCCTAAGTGCAGTACCTGATGTTAGCCTAGTTTCTGCTAGTCTACCATCCAATACCTTGCTCCTGTTAGCCTTGCTGCTGTTAGTAAAACCCCTGTTAGCCTAGCTTCTGTCAGCCTAGCTTTTGTTAGCAAAACACCTATTAGTCTAGCTTCCAGCTGAGGTTAGCACCCCTACCGTTAGCCTAAATGGTGTTAGCCTTAACACCTATTAGCCTAGCTGCTGTTAGCCTAGCTGCTCATTCTTCCTTGATTCTCCAAATTTAAAATGCTGTAACCACAATGTAATGCAGGAAAGGTACAACAGAAGGGACACTAACTACCCGTAAGTATTTAACACTATCCCTCTTTAAAAACAAAACATAAATCAATCAATAAAAAAAGCTATATGAATAAAAAGAAAAAGTAAAAAGGACTTGTGGAAAGCCCCACAGCCTGTATATGTAGTTGAAAGAACATGATGATTTATCGAGTTTGTTTCATCTTTTGACAAGGTTTTGACTGGTACAATAACATTAAGAATACAGACATTTAAATGGGAATGACGTTAAGGAAGGTTGGTCCAAAATTATATTTTATAAAGCAGCATGCAACTTTGTAATAATAATAATTTAAAAAAAGGCAATAGACTTGTGTCCTCCAGGGAACATAGAGTAAATGGGTATATAGGCTCATTGTAAAAACTTGAACAAACTTCAGACATTCAGAAAATATTTGATATTATCAGGCACTTGACAGGATAATGGCTTAAGTCAGGGTCTGCTTAAGTCGGTGTTGCTCATGGAAGTGCTGCTGATGTTTGTTTGGTTAAACATACATGTTAGCAGATAAGTAGTTGCTTTAGCATTCAGATTTTTCGAACATTTCAAAAGTTATTTCTACTACTTTCCCATTCATTTGAATGGGAATTCTTCTACATTCATTTGAATGGGAAAGTAGTAGAAATAACTGTTGAGTAAAATGGGGAAGTGTGTCCAAACTTTTCACTGGTAGTGTACGAAACACACCAAAGAGTTAATAGTACTCTCGGTACTTGGGATCTCAAATATCAAAGACTTGACAGCAAGAACAATAAGCCAGCTCTATAAAACAATGTGTGCCATTAATTTTTGTGAACGCTCCAACCAGGATTTTCAGGTTTGAGCTTGTACTGCCACTTGGATGTTTGCAGAGCTTTTGTTTCGTGCAAAAGCCAAACAAACACCTTGAAATCACTGATGCAACACAAAACAGGTGGTGTACCACATAATCTTTTTTGACAGAGTTCCAGTGTCACTCTCTTGCACAACAGCACTGAGGTCAGAGATCACAGCGAAGAGTTGCAGGTATTTTTTTTTGTAGAGGTAAAGATGATGTAATCCATTAAAAAGCATCTCTTTTTAACTAAATATCTGTGCAGCACTATAGTGGAATACTGTGCATGTCCTTAACAGATGAGCTGATTATTAACATCAAGCGTCTAAGCTCAGTTGAGCAACATGAATTTTTTTTTTTTTTTTTGTTTGGCAAACAAGTGGACCCTGTTGGGAACAGCTCACTGGATCCTGTCAGCTGTTTGCGTAAGCTTTGCGTCAATGGACAAGACCACAGATGATTGGACTAGAATCTATCAAAAACAAATGCACTGTTTGTGAATCTCTTACCTCCCCAACCTCTACTTATTTTTGGGTTATCCAAATTAATATTTGTGCCAAAAACACGAGCTTTGATGAAACATTAAAGGGCACAGAAGAGAGTCAATAACAAAAAGCTATTTTCAAAAAAACAAAAAATAAAAATAAAAAAATGATATGAATGTACAATATATTTAATAAGAATATGAAATAATTATAGGAATATTAATCTAATACCCTGCAAATGCTAATTTCTTAGAAAATAAAAATAAGACTTGTTTAAAAAAATTAGAATTTGATAGTTTAAAGAATTTCAATCAAGAAAATTTCTCTTAACCCATTGGTAAAGATATTTTGATTGAAGTAAGACAATTTTGAATCAATTTACGATATACTGGCTTAATTTCTAGAGGGGCTGCTGTTGGAGCGAAGAAATACTAACCAGATTTAGCACAAAGAATTCAGTCCAGCTTTGATGCAAAGTTCATTTAAATGTATTTATAATTTTCCAACATTTTTTGGCCTCCAAAAGGTGTGATACTTTTAAAGGCTCATCAAACTTTTAACAGCTCTATAAACATCAGTCAGTCACGACTGTCTTCATAGTCACTGTGAACAATTTAGACTAGATTATTTGTGTGTAAAACTCTAACCAGGGTTTTTCAGGTGCAAAATCTAGGTTTTAAATATAGTGGTAGATCAGAAGTTAAAGTAATTTTCCTCCTTTTTTTGGCTTCATAGCGCTGTGTAGCTCTCCAAACAGGCACATAAACGTTTCAACACTCACTTCCTGGTCCCACAATGTGTAATGTGGTGCTTTTGAATGCAGGATGTAAGACTCATGTAGACCAGTAAGATGCAGTGTTTTCTTGTCACATCAGAAGATGGTGCTTGTGGAGAAGGTGTGGTTGTGTATATATGATGAGCTCAGTGAGATTTTAGACAGTTTATTTTTATATCATGTTTGATCGTTGCTGATTTACAAATATGTACAACAATTTTTCATATTTTTAAAATCAAAACTGGTCAAACAAAGTCCTGGAACAACATAACTAATTTATGTGTACAGATTTTATACAGTAATAGACTGCAACGTATCTGCAACCGATGTCACCTAAAGACACCAAACCCATGCCCGGATCTGTCAAAGGACCAGAACTCCTGAAACTCAGTTCTAGGTACTTTTTTATTCACTACTTTCCTTACATCTTGTTCATTACAGCATGTGTAAAAGCATTTATAAACTTTCATTATCTCCTGTTTAAACAGGTAGCATGCTGGCTGTAATGTCACTAACACTGCACTCTTTTATAACAATGGAGGTGGAGCATACATCTGGCTCATCTGGAATAATTTCAAACACAACAAGAATGACAGGTCCAAGTTGTCACAGACTCAGTCAGATTCAAATTTGGCAGAGATAAAAAACATACTATACTACTAAACCTGAATCAGGAAACAGGATCAGCTAATAGTGGTGATTCTGGGTTTTCAATGCTTCCACGTTTGTTCACACAGACCCTGATCACACCTGGCATTAAAATGCACTAACGTAAGCTATAAACACATTCCAGCACAGATTCAGAGCTGATCATTTTGGGCTCGTTTGAATGTGGTCTGGGACACTTTCTGATTTGATAAAGTCTGAACATATTAACTTTCTTGGACAGGTGGCCTAATAAAATATAATTTCCTTCGGTGAAGGCATTTGATTTTGTGGGCGAATACAGCTCTTTGTAATTCTTTTTGTTCTTCATGCTTGTGGCACATCTGTCCTTAAACACCCTGATTTCTAACTTAATGTACATATCATTTGTTGCATAAAGTTTGAGATTTTAAAAAAATGTGGCGGATCTTTTATGTGCTGTTATTTTCAGCTTCTTTCTATAAGTTAAACTTAGATATTTTTAAGCTGCTGGCTTTGGTGATTAAAAGCGAAGGTAAATAGGCCTATGCTATATTTATAAATAGCATGCATTAATATTTCAGATGGATAAATAAGCTTCATTTGATGCTCATTTGCATTTAGAAACAGAGGCTCCCTATTTCACTGGCAAGATTATGATATTTATGTTTATGGATTTGAAGGATCTTATCTCAGCCATGGTCAGATCTGAATCTGAGTAGTGATTGTTTGTAGTTTTTTTAAACTGTTAAATGTCCTAAAATTTGGAGACTAAATATTTCAGGTATTTTCTAATGTCATCATTTAAATGTCAAACTCTCTATGATCGTATCATACAGAATAATATGAAATATCATATCACTTCTATCATGAACTTTTATTCATAAAATGAGCCTTTTCTCCTCTTTAAGTACATCAAAAAACTGTTTTCTTTTTCTTATTCCTCTTTCTCTCTCTCACACACATAGAGGCTTGAAAAAGTGTCGGTCAAACTACAACAATCAGGCTCTCGGCTGCACGTATCACTAGGACGTTACTGATAAAGATAATACGCACATTTGCAGGCAGAATCAACAGATCAATGCCGCTTACGCAATGAACGGCTGCTGCTTCCCTACAAATAGCCACAGGACTCAACAGTTGGTACTCACTGAGCAAGATCCAAGCTTTCTGGCTTCAAGCAAGACTCCTTCCTTTTATTTCACAGAGACAAGCTATCGTTCAGTTGACAGCTGGCACTTTGAATTTTTCTAAAACAGAAAACCTCCGGTTCACACGTCATATCGAACAGGGTCTGTCTGTGCAGCTCAACTGACTCATTTTCAAAATGCAAGCTGTTCGTCAGTGTTCAAGGTGTGCGAGATGTGCAGTTGGAGGACTTCTGCGAAACCAGACAGATGTTTCACTGCTGCAAAGGAGAGAAGGAGCCTGCATCCGCTTCCTGAGGTAAGTTATCAATGGAAAAAAATAAAAATATAGTTTATCATTTCATTTAATCATCGATTATTCATGACAGTAAAACTGCAGTCGTAAGTAGTTGTGATTTTTCTGCAGCAGTTCTGAGATCAGGAGGCCTGGAGTCCAGAAGGCTGGGGATCTGACAAACCCAACACAGACGAGCTCAGCGTCTTTAAGTCTTGGCCAAGGACTTTGGGTGAGTCTCTTAGCACAGATAACACAACAGAGAGGACCGGACCTCTGATGTAAAACTAACTGCAGTAATATTGCATCTTCTAGTCATCTTGTTCCACGGAGTTAAATAATAGCTGCTCTCCCTCTTTTCTTTTCTTTTTGAAGCAAGTGGAAAACCTCTCACATAGCTCGCTGATCAGGAGAGCTGCCTCGCTGGTGACGGATAGCTCCAGCACTTTCCTCTCTCAGGCCACCTTGGCTCTCACTGACGCCCTGACGGAGTACTCAAAGGTAGGCTTTCATCTTATGTGAGTCATTCTTGGCATTATATGACTATCTTAAATTCATGAGTTTGAGAGGTTGAATGACTACAAGTAAAACAGATTCTCTAAATGTGTTAAATTGCTTGAATGCGTACAAAAAGCAAAAAAGAAAAAAAAAAAGAAAAAAACGAAATCTGTGCTGAGTTTGTTGGGGGGAAACATTTTCTGGTGTTCAGCTCTGTCCTGACTTTCTGCCTTTTTCCTATCTGCCAACAGGCCGTGCACTCCCGCATTGCTTTCCAAAAACAATATTTGGCCTCGCTGGGGAGACTGAGTCTAGCTGAGGAGGAATCGCTCCAGCAGGCAATTAGAGGCTGGCGTGCAGAGGTTGGTGTGCTTTAAGAAAAGTTGCTGAGATTCGTTGTTGAATTTACTTTTGGCATTGGTCTTGTGACTTTTTTTTTCTTCCGTTTCTTGCAAAACCCAACCAACCCTGCATGTATTATACTGAGTTTTTGTCTCATGTCTGTGCTCTGACAGGCTGCTGAGAGACTGAACGAGTGCAAATGTTACGAATCAACCTGGATCAATGCTGTCAACCTGTGTAAAATCGCAGCTGATGCAGCTTACAGCTCAGGTGAGAACAATATCTGACTCATTTTATCCTGTAGCCTTCAGTGTTGCTGTGGTACTAAATTTGGAAGATTTACTTGTTCAGTTTCTCAGAATATTGACAAAGTGTGTGTTTGGATCTCTGTGCTTGCAGGGGCTCAGAAGGCGTCCATCTCAGCCAGGGCAAACATTCAGGTGGCCCAATCGCAACTGGAGGAGGCCCGGAAACTGTCAGCAGAGGCTGATAAGAAGCTGGCCGAGACTAAAGTAGAAGAGATCCAGAGGATGGCAGAGTATGCTGCTTTCAGAGGAAACAGTGAAGAGCATGAGGTGCATGAGGCTTATCTACGAGAGGACTAAGAGAAATAATATTAATCTATATTTAAATAAAAATATCCAATAATCTAATGAGAAACAAGTCTTATTTTGAAAAGAACACTAGACCACTGGAAAATTTGACCAGGAACGGAGCCCACGGCGGTCATGCTGCTGGCTCGGGTTCAAGTCCTGGTCTTCAGCCCTTTGCTGCATGTCTGAATCTCTTCTCTGTCTGAAAACTGTCAAAAATGGTGACGAGAGCCATATAATCTCAAAAACAAGTAGCACTTTGGAATTATTTACAATAGTATGTATATATGTCATTTCTTTTTTGTTATGTTTTGAATATCAGCAAATTGAACAATGGATCCTCTGAATACATAATGTGGTCATATTTTTTACATTTTTCCAGATTTGTAATGCTTAAATAATAGCAATATATGCTGTTGCCCATGAAGTTGGAATAACATTTGTTTTTGCATCTTCTCATGAAATGATTGCAAATAAAGAGAAGATTAGAAAACAGGAAAGTTTCTGAAATTAAAGTTGTTTCAACTTTATGGGTAACAGTATAGGCTGATGTAAAAAAGAAAAGAAAAATATATTGTGTTTTTATAAAACTTTTCTGTATAACTATATACTACTGCTTTTTACTGTTCACTTATTTTTTAAAAAAAAGAAAGAAAGAAAAAATAAAAGTGTCAAAAACAAATCCATGTCTATGTGTTTTAGTATGTTTGTCATGGGTCTATCTTCTTTACCATTTCCCATTATGCTGTCATATCATTTTCAGATACCTTGGTTTCCACGGTGAAAATAAAAAAAAAATAAAAAAGAGCATGCAGTTCATATCCATGTTAGTTTATTAATATTAGCAAATAACTGTCAATACAATCAATAAAAACAGACAGCTGTTAACTGTTGGAGGTTTGTAAAAGTCTTGCTCTGCAGTTAATTACACATGCAAAAAATGAGGCACTTGAGTAAGATTATCTCTTAAAAAAATAATTAAACAACCATTGATAGTTCAAGCACCAGTTGATTTTATTTCTTAACATGAATGTTAATTTCATAACCCGAGGTTACATGCACCACAGACATAGATTTTTTTAAAAAAGTGATGAAGACAACTTTTTAAAGAATCTTATTTTAGAGGAACTGAGTATTAATATGATGGTTATTAGTTTAGCATCACAATATCAAAAACCAGCAGCAAAACATGAACATGTATCTATAAATACACAGTTTAGTTTGAGCATGTGGAGGTTTTGTCACGAGTAAAGATACAGGTAGATTAAAATTAAGGACATTTTAAGGACATTTTAAAAAACAAAACAAAGCACCCCAGGTCAGCAAATACAAAAGCAGCTCAAATAAATTCACAACAAATTTAAACAAAAGGGCTGATAAAATAAGAAATCAACTTAAGTGTAAGTGTAGAAAATACAACTGGTGGGTGGAAATGGGCATCTGGTAATTAACAAACTAAATGTAGTTGTATACATGTACAGATATATAGCAGTTATGAATTCAATGAATTTCAGGGTCCAAGTAATTTATAATTATAAAACTTTTAAATCAAGCAAAAGTAACTGAAGTGAACAGAAGAAAAGAAGTATTTCAAAATAAAACTAGAATTCAAGACAGCAGACACAAATAATAACAAACAAAAATCCAAATAATAGGCACCTAAATAAAAACACAATTAAACTTTGAGACCATGACAGTTCAATATACCAGTGAAAAAGATTAATCATCAAATATGTGTAGCTGTACTATAAATCTATTTAATAAGAGACCATTACAGTTTAACAACGATGTTATAAATATCTAAAACCAGTCACAGTGGCACTCTTACACAATCTGTTTTTGTTAAGCAGCAAGTCCTCGAGTTAATCACGGGGGACTCTTATTGTGAAGGTTAAAACCGGAAGTATTAGTTGGGCAACTTTGATTAGTAAAGTTCAAATGTGACTTCTTGTAGTGATTAAAGAGAGTCATTTTTATCATTTAAGTGAACGAGGAAGAGTTGTTTTTCCACTGTTGACCACTAGCGGCTGACTTCAAAAGTGAGTCAATCTCCATTGATCTCCATGTTTAAAGTATCCAACTGAACAGCAGAAATGAACATATTTACAGCCTTATTCTGAAAACGGGTTTTGGTCTCCATAGCTGGATTTCACATTTATGGGAACTGTACAGAGGTGGAATTTCTCTGTTCCACACAAAGTATATTTATATAAAGCAATATGTGTAATTAAGACTTTTGATTGACGGCCGGCGTAGCCAATGGCGAGCTGGCATCATTTCCTCATCCGTCATTATCCCGCTACAACGCTTCACGAACCAGTTGGCAGTTTGTCTAAATACAAAATTAGCTAAAATCAGCAGTCATTTAATATTTTCTCACTGAAACAACATATTCTGCTGCAAACTCTGCAGCTCCTCCGACGTGGAGCTGTCAGCCATCAATAACTTTGACTGACATAAGGTGGGCGTGTCTATCTAGGGTCGTTCGGGTGACGTCACAGAGAATTTGCCCAGTAATTTTACAGAGAATGGATGTGTTTATAACAGCTATACAAGTTCCTTTTTAAATACATATTTTTTAAATATATTTTTATATTTTATATATATTGTATATATTTGTATATAAAATGTATATATTTATATACATTTTATATACAAGGATTAATATCTTTAACATCATGCAGATACACATACTATACAATATATTTCATTTGGAGATGTTGCATTGACCATTTTTAAGTTATTATTTTAAAAATGTGTTCTATCACAGGCAAAGTACAATGTTTAGTGGTAAAAAAGAAAAACAAATTCTTTGAACCATGCATGTCCATCATTGGTAACTTTGTGCATAGATATGTGATCAGTCCTCTGCATTAACGGCAGTTCATTATTTTTACTGGCTGTCCTAGTGAATGAGATTAAAATAATTTCATTTACAGTGTTTGTTCATTTAATTAGAATAATGTCATACATAAATATACTGCAGTAAATAAACTCAAGGTATATTTCTGGTGCTAGTAAAACTCAGAAAGCAATGTTTCTTTTAAAAATGCTACAGCCAAAATAGCTTTTCAGTGCAAGAAGAAATATTTCATCCTTGAGGCCGTAAATGAGAGGGTTTAGACATCTTGGAGCAAGATAAAACATTACATAGGTAAAGTATCCGACATTTACAGAAACTTTATAATCAAGATGAATCACTGAGTTGTTTATTAAAGGAGACCAGAGCTGGAAGAGGCAGAGCAGCAGCTGGAAAGCATGAAGACTCACGGTTCTGAGCCCTTTCTTTGTGGACTCATTATTCCTTTCTGACGCAGCCTTGGCTGCTTTCATTATCTTATAATAAGAGAAAACAATGGCAATGCACATAATTAAGAAATAAAACTGACACAGAGCTGAACTTAGATGATGCTGCCACTTGTACACGTAGAACACATCACCTAAACAAATCTTGTTTTGTTTGTAAGAGCTGGAAGACACCGATGCAAAGAACACAGAGAAAATCGCAATGGTGGGAACGGAGCTGATGCCGTGGATGATGATGATGCAGTGGATCGTGCTGCTTTTGGAGCACAGCTCTGCATGCCGCAGAGGCATGCAAATAGCCACGTAGCGCTCCAGAGTCATCGCTGTCAGCGTAACCGGTGTGACCAGAGTGTAAAGAAACCCAACTACAGAGATGATTAAACATATCCAGACTTGAATGGCACACCGAAAGTAACTCAAGAAGAGCAAAATATCGGTGAGGATTAACATCAAACTGTCAGACAACAATATCAGTGCAAATAAGATATAGCGTGCACTTGTGTGGAAAGACTCCTTTTTGAAAAAGGTCACAATGAGCAACATGTTGATGCAAAGAAAAGCATTCACCAAGGTCTGCACAATAATAATCTCTTTGACAATCTGTTGTTCTGTAAAACCACCAACCAGAGAGCTGTTATCTGCCATTTATGTGTTTAAGCAAACAAAAGCTGGCAAAGACTGCACCAAGACAAAAGTTTCATTATTAAATCAAAACATCAAACATGATGGAGGTTCTTTTAACGAAATACAGAAGAAAGCTACGGTGAAAATATCAAAATGCAGAATGAAATAGAGCAGTTCACAAACCCTTCATGCTCTCCCAAAGATCAATGTCTTCTGCTGTCCTCTAAGCATCCTTCTGAGACAGGTGTGCGTGACGACTTAAATATAATATCCACGAGGTAAATTACATGAAAGTTTGCTTTCACGTTTCGTCATTGCTACCTGCAGCTTGTCCCTCCTTCCCTCAGTGTACTCTCCATAGAGGATAAATTATTAAACATAAAAAGTTACTTCAAGACTGCTTCCAGAAGGATGTCATTTTAGAAATGACAGCTTCTCTTTTCCAAGGGTTTTCTCCACGTAATGACAGGTCAAGATTTTAAAAGTTTTTAGACAAAAGCACAAATGTGATGTTGCTTCGTAGCATAAAATACACTGGAAAATTATTTGCAAATAAAATATTAGATGTGATATTCAATTAAAATGTAGTTAATTTTTGTTTTTGCAATTAAAAAACTAAAAAATTGATTAGCCAATTACAGATTTCAGTTTCTGTCAGTGGGCCTGAATGTTGGGAGATATTGGTCATCCTCATGATGACATGTTGTTGTTGTGAAGGTCTTTAAGCAGAAAATCATGTTAGTGAATGGTATAAATATTTTGGAAAATGGGGCTGATCAACATAGTTATCATGTTGTTCTTGAGGACCCAAATACAGAAGAATAAAGCAAAAAAAAAAAAAGTGCTTTAATGAAAACAAAATGTTGCATGAACAGGTTTACAAAAGTAACTCAAACTCAAATAAAATCTCACTAAAAGAACTAAAGACCAAACCAGGAAGAAACTCAGAGCCAGGAAAACCACATCCAGGGAGACAGACGGACCAGCAGAGAGGAAGGGAAGTCACTACAATATATGGACAAGGCTGTAGAGACATATGTCCAAGCAATCAGGATCGATGGGAACAAGCAAGTTAAATTCAAACTTAAAAAAAACAAACAACAAATTGACTTTCAAAATAAAACAGGAACTAGAATACAAATGAGAAAATCCAAGAAAAAAAAGGAGAAATTAAAGTGTGCAA
>JAOWBL010003358.1:1539-12412 GCA_028564865.1 Zenarchopterus dispar | reverse complement strand
TATGTGTGTGTGTGTGTAAATATATATGTATATGTGTATATATCTATATCTATATATGTGTATATATATATATATACACACACACACATATATGTGTGTTTTTGTATATATATGTATATATATACATATATACATATATATATATACATATATATATACATATATACATATATATGTACATATATATATATATATATATATATATATATATATACATACACACACACACACATATATATGTGTGTGTATGTATATATATATATATATACATACACACACACACATATATATATATATATATATATATACACATACACACACACATATATATATGTGTGTGTGTGTGTGTGTATGTATATATGTATAAATGTGTGTATAGATAGAGATAAAGCAGTGCACTGCACTTCAGCTCACAATTTACCGGATTACTATTGGAGAAAGAAAACAAGCGAAGAAGGGATTTTAATTGGTCTATTTTGCAGTGTTCCTGCAGTGGACCAATCAGAATCGAGGAGGCGTGGCTTGGGTGCCTCCCATCTCTCTCTTTTTTTCTTTCTTTTTTTTTAGTCGGTTGGTTTCTTCTGCTGGCGGCGCGGAGGGAGGAGTTGGTCGGTGTTGTTGTCTGCTGGGGGACTCGCAGATCTGCTGGAGTCGTTGGAAGCTGCTGCTCAGACCAAACTTCGCGGTGTTTCCCTCTTTTTAAAAGACTACTCCAACAGCTCTCCGGTGAGTTTCGTGTCTTTTCCAGCTCGATCTGGTTTTCAGCGGTTGGTGTGGCGCCAACAGTAACTGTCAAACGGGTTCACATGCACCGAGGAGCCGGAGGAAGAAGAAGCGGTTAACCAACTTTCTCAACTTTTTCGACCTCGGTATTACTTATGTAATTGTGAGAATATCTTTATTTTTCCCCGCCTGGGACTTCTCCACCTCCGGTTAGCTTTCAGACTTAGCTCCTAGCCAGATTCCACCTTCGTTTTTTCTTCTCACTTTATCATTTTATTAGCTTGTTTTTTTTTTTTCTTTCTTTCGTCTCACTAAGTTTGTGGATGCTAGGAAATGCCAAAGGAGCCCTGAATGTAAAAACTTTATTTCATCTCTTTAACTCTTTCCTTTAACTTAAAAACCGGAGTTTATTCACGGGCAGGTGGTTCGGGTGACTCACTTCTTACTTCCTGCCGAACCCATTTAACCGGTAGAAAAACCTTTATTATGGTACATTGTTTTGGGCTTACAGAAAGTCAGATGACAGCAGCTGTTTTTCACTTATCTCTCGACATAAACTGCCAGTTAAATCTCTTCCTCTCACTTGAGATGATGATGATGATGATGTGTCACTGAGGTGTTTTGCCGTCGCTGATTAAAGAGGACATAAACTTTCACCACCAATTTAAAAAGACAAAACAACCCTGACATTTTGCTTAGACTTATGCAGATCTGGAAACATACCATTTGATAAGGGTTATGTGACATCACAGGTGACGTCACAGCAGATCTGTTCACCCAACTTTACCTTTTGGAGCTCTGAAGTGGGTAGCAGGATGCTGTAACAGTTGTCATGGGTGGGATTTATTCAGATATCAAGACCAAACCTGACATGAAAACCAGGCTGGGAATATGTTTATTTCTGCTGCAGAGTTTGAGAATGACACAGCCTCTAGTGGTCAGTCGATGAACTGCATTTTAGCGCCATCCTTGAAGCAGGAAAACTGACAGTTCCTTGACTGACCACTAGGGACGCTCTCCAAAATACCCCTTGACCTGTGTTTAAAAATGTCTGCATTTTATAGCAGAAATAAACGTATTTACTGCTTGTTGCAACACAATGGTGGATTTCACAGTTGTTATCTTACTCTGCTGATATAATTATATAAAATTATGCATAATTAATGGTGTGATGGCTACATTATACTCAAAGATGCGTGGTTTAGCTTTCAGTGAACTTACCAGAGCATACAAATTCTTATTTTAGAGATGGTAACACTTCTTTTGCTGTTCATTGTACTAACAGATGAATGCTACCAGCTCTGGTGGCCTGGAAGGGCCTCCAGGATGAAGTTTAGCTAAAGCCTCGGTCACAAAGGTTCGTACGAGTTCGTAAGAATCTCCCAGTACAAAATCTAGAGTTCGTAGACATTCGTGGAGGAGCCTTTATAGGAAGTCTGTACGTTCAGTTCGCAAGAGAAACTTGACACGTGCAATTGTTGTCAGAAGATGGCCGTTTGGGACTCCGATGCAAAACTCACAGCAATCTCAACTCGTTGGTCAGAGGATCTTACGGTTGTCGGTACATTTTGTTGGCGGCTGTCCAATATCTCCAAACATCTGTGTCTTCATCGTTTCACATGCTGGAATATTTGTGGAAATGTTTGTAACCTTCTAGACGGTAATCATGGCGAGAAGATCTAGCGGTTGTAGCCGCTGCTTTTGTTCAGCTGCGGCCGAGTGGCGCACGTATGACGTACTTCCACCTTACGCATCTCCATCTAAAATGTGTTCACAGGAACGCTGTGAGGGCTTCCCAAGAACAACTTACTGTGTTCTTACGACATACTTACAGTAGCTTAGTGCGTTGTTTTCTGAGGTATTCGGTCCGTCGGCCCTCCGACGCTCCTTTTCGTGGGATGTTCGTAGAAAATCTTGGACGTGACCATCGAACTTCGGAGCACGCTACGAACACTGGATTCTTATAAAGCTACTTCAAGGAGGACGTAGTAAATGGTACAAACATTGTTCGTAGAGTTTTCACAGCTGTTGGTACAGGTCATGTGACTGGCAGCTGCTACCTTTACCCAGAATAACCTGCGGTTTGTCGGCTCCTCGCTCTGACTTTAGCTGGAATAGCCAGCTCATCCTGCCGAGCCACCCTCTGGTTTAGCCTGGATCCTTCCGGGTTGGCTAACTTTGCCCAGAACCCGACTGGAGCCGGGTACCGCTAGGCTGTCGTCAGGGCCGGCTGTCGGGTCGCCGAGGGACCGGGTGGCACTTTGGCTGGACCTGGTTCAGCTCTGGCACACGTTACTGCAGATTTACAGACATGGGTGAAAAGGAAACTTTTGTTCTGTATCTCTCTGGTATTTTGGCCAAAGCACAAAAAGTTTCATCAAGAAGTCACGAAATTGTTTCAACTTTTAGGAGAAGATTTTAATATGTCTCCTTTTCACTAAATCTAAGTTAACTGAGAAATTAGTGACGTTTCATGATTGCCAACAAACTTTGATTGTGACTACGAACCGTGCACTGGCTCACATTAGAGTAATAGATATTTAAAAAACAAAACAAAACAAAATGTGTTAAAATATTATTTGTTGCAGCTTTAAATTTGAAACCAGCAAAGATTTGAATGTTGAGTTTTTTCTGCAGGCCTCGGTGCCATGAAATGGCGCTCTTTTGTTGAAGTGGACATACAGCAACAGCTGCACATCTCAACAACCGTGTGTGTGTGTGTGTGTGCACACGTGTGCATGTTTGTCCTGTCTCAGTCAGTATGTCGGGGTGTAATTGCAGCATTCTTGGAATGTAGGCTGAATTCAAGTGACTTAAACATGTGAAACAATGGCTGTTGTGAATGAAGCCGATCTGTCTCGGAGCACGTTGAAATGCTTTGCATGTTCGTTGGGCGAGCTCGCCCGCTCGTGTGGCGCAGTCTTAACACAAATGGTTTGTGGGAGTGGATGCACGCCTGGCCAAGACCAGATACCAGATCATTACTACATGTTGACATTCGACCAATCGTATCCTTTTATTACAACTGTACCGCTAATGTAAACTGATTTAATCGAATCATCTCCGGTTATCCCTGGCTCTCTAGAAACCATATTAATCAATCAGCTGCAACTAAATAAATGAATAAATAGCAGGATGTACAAATTTGACACGTCAGAGTTTGGTGTGACTGAAGCTGGGTTCAGGCAGCGTCCTGGCAGCGCCGGAGCTGCTGTAAGTTTGGTCTCGTACTTTTGTTCTCTAGCTGGGGAGGGTTTTCTGCAGTGACAGAAAAACAGGATATGGTCTCGAACACCCTGTTGATCGGTGGCATTTTTTTGAACGTTGTGGTTTCCAACCTGACGTTGCTTTACAGTCTGCCTGAGGCAAGCGTGCAGGGAAGTCTTTGTACTCATTTTGCATAATAGTAAGCCAGTGCTCGTGATGAAGACATGGCAAACGTGTCATTTGTTGTTTTTCTTTTTTAACTTCCCCATTGTCTAAAACAACCAGCCACTCATCAGCTTTGTGTTGAGGGAGTGTTGCCGTTCCTGCGTAAATATCCACCTGAGATGAGATGAGCGACCTGGTATTGATGTCGACTGCAGTCATTTGGGTCATATTTCTGAGGCGACTCAGATTTGCTGCTTCATACTGCCACAAGGCAGGAAAAGGTAACCTGATATTTGCAGCTAAGCTGTTCCTGAACTCCACGTGAATCTGCTTGCAGCAGCGATTTTTGTTTGTCCAGCTATGAATCATAACGTGCTTTGTGATGCTGCATCAGGAATCCCAGAGGATTTCCTGACGCCCAGCGGCATCTTTTGCTTTATATGACAGCTCACGGTACTTCTGACTTATTTATTTGGATTATTTGAAGAGGGAAAAAAAAAAAAAACCCTTTTGAAGTCCATTTTTCCTTTAGACAGAACAAACCGGCTGAAATGTCCCTGAATCTTGCTGCTCTTTTATACCGTCTCCACTCCCGTTATCGACGACCAATCATCCGGTTTACGGTGGCCCGCCGGCCACTGCTGACTCAGCCAACGCTGCCATCTGGGCTGGACCCGAAAACACAACAGACTTCTCACTTGCTCCAGAGCCTCAGTGGCTCAGATGTTCAGCTATCAGATTTTCAGGGTGTGTGACAGACAAGTGGAGGAGGAGGAGGAGGTGGAGGAAGAGCAACGTCAGCGGTGCTGGCACACCTGTCGAGTAAGACGCCGAGGCTTCGAGACACGTGATCACTGCTGAAGGAAACTCAGAGGTGATAAATGAATGAACTTTAACACTGCCATGGCTTCCTTAACTCAGCAGATCCGTCTACAAGTGAAAACTCCTCCATAACTGAACTCGCACAAGGCGTCTTTTCAGGTTCACAATTTGGCAAAACAGGATTAATGAACCTCTAGAGCAGCTCATTGTCTTAACAGCTTAAAATACCTTTTTAATGTTCAATGTTCACCAGCAATAATATTCCCCAACCTCCTGATTTTTATAACCCCCTCCCCCTCCCGGAAAACAAGTCATTTGCGTGTCGTAGACCTTGGCTGTTTCGCAGTAAAAATTCCAAGTTCCTGTTTTACCTCAAGCTAGCGAGCCGCCGGTCTCTTTATTTGTCTGCGAGAACAAGTGTGTGTACGAGTGCGCTGCCTTGTGACCCAGCACACTTCCCACTCACGTTTCACTTTTTATGCTCACATCCTGCCGGCGGACGGCGACACTCTGTAAGTCCGTCTGTCGAGCAGTTTCGATGCACTCCGGCAGTTTTAGCAGTTTATTATTTACAGGCCGGGTTTCAGCTGCTAGATTAGCCTCTCAGCTGTTTTGGCCAGTTGTGATTAAATTCAAGCTGACAAATCATTTTCAGTATTTACAGTGTTTGGACTTGAGTTGAGTTGGAGTGGTTTGTTTTTGTTTAACCCTCAGAGGTCTGTTTTATGCTGCATCATGTCAGATAAGTTGTTTCTGAAACCTGAGTCATGGCAGCAGAGGTCATTTAAAATGCTCACCATATGTCGGATCGATTTGCACAAACAACCATCGAACAACGAGCTTCCTTTCTTTGGCAGAACATGAACAAATGCCCAAAGCATCGTACTTTCTGGGACACTGGAAAGTTGGAAAGCCTTGGAAATGTTGTTGGCAGGAAAAAGACTAGAGCAAAAAAAAAAAGACTTGATTATCAATATATTTATTTATATTTTCTGTTTTTGCCATGCCACAAACATAAACAACAACTGTAGTTGCAGAATTTATTGGAATTTAAAGGAAAAGTGTTTCTGTGAATTTCAGGTTATTGTTTTGCGTCCTGGCTGCACGCTCGCCGATCTCAGCAGGTGGAGGAATCTGAGACGTACAGCTGATCATCACAGTTGAATGGTTCTGAGGAGCTTTTGTTGATCCAGATGATGTTGCAGGAAAAATGAAACCGTTTTCTGTTGCAGCTTCGTCTGAGACTTAACTGTTACGTGTGAATAATTCATTTTAGAGCGAGTGTGCGAGTATAAAAGAATAAATGATGAGCAGTTCCTGAAATGAGTCATGTCATATCATTTGGTAAACGTTACGAGGCAATATTTACAGTTTCAGAAGACGGAGTTCCTTTTTTCTTTCTTCTTCTCACGTTGCGTTCACTCTGTAACTGAATATGTGAAACGTACAGCATTAACAAATAGCACAAGGGAACAAAGTAAATGTGACGCAAGGGTGAAGATGTCTTCTCTCGACTTGTCTGAAGACCAGACCGGACTCTGTAAAGACCTGGTTATAGCGAGAGTCAGTGTTTATGGAAAACCGTGAGTGGGTTTGTTTTCACAGGAAACGCCTCTGTGACCCACTCGCTGTTAATACAACCTGACTTTGTAGATCACTTCTCTGCTCTTTTGCTGTGTGTTTAGATGAATTTCAGGTAGAGGGTCTGATTGACCTGCCAGGGACCAGACAGGTGCCGTTACCTGGTCCAAATACCTCCTCGTGGGCTCCAGAGCTTCAGTAGAAGTAAACAACAAATATTGTTTGTTGATTGATGGTGAATGAGAGACCCGGGTGGCATCTTGGGAAATCCACCACTGAGAGGATCAGACAATGATCTGGACATAACTACAGACTGTGTTATAAAGTTATTATCACGCTGGCATGGAGTACGTTCTTATATATTTGTATTTCATTAGAATCCGTTTTGTTTACCATATTAAGGAGTTGATGTAAAGCAGCATAAAGGAACATTTGCATGTAGTAGTATCAACAACACATTTTTTTGTTTTGTTTTGTTTTGGTGGACACCAGATTAGTTTGGTTTGTGTTCATAAATGTCGTTTTCATTCCAGTCTGAACACCGCACCGCAATCCACCGTCATTATTAGTGTTGGGAGTGTCCTGTTTCCATGACAACCAACCTGCAGCGAAGAGCTAAGAACCAAAGCAAGAGGACGACTTGGTGTTTTTTGAAGTTGGTCAGTTGTATCAGTCCAGATAAAGTATGCAGCAGTCTGTAAATGAAGTGTGACTGCATCTGGAAGTCGTTTTCTTTAACCATGTTTGTTTTTGTGCTCCCTCACAAACCACGGCGTCCTCTCCGGCCGGAGTCTGCCCATAGTTGGGTTGAATCAAAAAACCGTGGCGCTTTCACGCCACAGACAGACCACGAGGTCACTGATATCAACACCGACTTATCACAGAGGTCTCGTCGAGGTTTCTGCGTTAATATTGACCCAGGCCACCCATTCCCAGAGTTCCTCCTGGGCCGACCCAAAGAGTGCCAACATGAACACCTTAGTCACCGCTGTAGCTTGTGGTCCACCTTTAATCTAAGCTACAACTGTTATCTGTATACTGGCATCATGTCCTTTTAAACCTGCGGTGAAGTTGTGTTCATAAAGAGAAGCATCCGTGTAAGCATAACCAACGCTGAATTAAATACGTCAGCTAATCGACGGTCATACCCAGTCACGCTGAAAACTGTCCGATTTCAGTCAGCAGGCCAACATTTGATGCTGCTTTAGTTTTCAGATACTCTAACCCATGAGCTAAGGTGGTCCCTGCTAGGTAATCTCTGGGAGTCGCATGTTGGAGTCCCGTCGCATGGTCCCGGCGGGCACGCCTAACTGGGCTGCTTCACCCTGCCAGAGAGAGAGAGTCTGTATCGGGGATGATTGCTTAATGCAGTCACATTCACACTTGCTAACACTAGTTTCACACAAGAACCAGTCACACGCAGACATGCTTCCCTTTGTATCTGCAGAGCTGTGGAGATGCAGGACTTGGCAGAACAGAAGCAGCATTGAACAGAGACGTAGGAGGAATTTGTACGCCTCGAGTCCCACTCTACGCAGCAATCGCTGCTAGCAGCCAGGCGGCCTCTCGGCCTCCTCCTCCTCCCCAAATACTAAGCTCCCTCCTTCACTTTCCTATGTGCATTTAGCCTGGATTTCTTTTCCTTCATCTATTGTTCTCTTCTTACATGCCTTGGCTCTCTCTCTCTCTCTCTCTCTCTCTCTCTCTCTCTCTCTCTCCCTCTCTCTCTCAGCTTTGGCAGTAGCTTCTTTGAATTGTTTGCTGCATCCACTGAAACCCCTCCTCTCCTGCACCAGAGCCCAGATGTGAAGTCGGGATAGTGGCGAGTTTGTGCTGAACAAGTGTAAAATTGGGCAGCGGGCCCAGTCCGGTTCATGCAGAGCAGCTTCAGGGTTGAGGAGCGCGCTCAGATCTTCGTTTCACAAGCGTGAGACTCGTGATGCACCGTTTCACCCTGAGAGCCTGTCCGAGACGAGTCCTTCAAGAAAACGAGCTGATGCACCACTCTGCAGTGACTTCTGCAGAGGTCTTCAGCGCGACCTGAGTGTTTGGGCTGTGGTTGGTGGACCCAAAGATTAAACGTACAGTTTCCAAGTCCCAGGAAGGACGGTGAAGCCAGAAACAGGTAGCGGTTACATCTGTCCAGCTGCTCGTCCGCCTCCTGATGTTTGAGCTCGCCGACAGGGCGGTGAGACCCAGACAGATGAATTTTCACAAAATCTGATTATTACATATTATTATCTTTCTAATATTAAAAGTTCTCCTCCACTTCTGTTAGAGTTTGTAAAGGGAAACTTAAAATGTTGAGGAATTGTTAGCACATTAACTCAGTTCCTCTGCTACTTGTTTATTTTGTTTTTAGGGTCGATATTTCCCCTAAATCCAGTCGTTTTGGGGGATATTTGATGCTTATTGGGGACATAATTGTAAGGCAGCTGATGGCAAATGTTGCATTTTCTTTTTGATCCAATGTATTTATAAAAAAAGCTAATTGAGGAAATGTTTGTAGTTGATGCCTAATGGTCAGAAGTAGAGCTGAAAAACCTTTTAACACTCTTCTAAATCTTACTGAAACATATTCTTTGTTGACAAACGTATAACAAACAAGAGGAAATATAAATCTGTGATTAAAACTACCCAGATGATGTCACAAAGGTAATGATGCTTATGACCAGTAATTTAATATTTAATGAGTAAAAGTCGCACAAGGACAAATAAAATGTTGTTCTCTTTGCTGCTGTTACTGAAATCAGGTCTCCATGTGGATGTATGTTTGTTTCTTCTGATCCAGAACCTCAGAGGGACAGAACATCTTCAGTACCACAAACAGAATCGACAATGTCTGAGTTTTTAACAACGATGGTTTTTAATAATTTAACCTCGGAGCCCAATCTAGGTTTTGATCACTGTTTCTGCCTAAGCTTTGGACAAAGTATCCCACTTTTTTTTTTTTTTTAAATCAAAAATTAACATTTTATCTAATCAGTTCCATATAAAGGGCATTTCTTGATAATTAAAAGTTTGCTTTTCTTCTGGGAAGTTTGAATTTGTTCTTCTGAAAGTCAGGCTCGGTCAGCATCATCTGGTTTGATTGACACGCTCACAGACAACAGTCTCGTGTCTTTAATGTCTCGTCTCCATAAAAACAAAACAGTGCTGCCCACAGATATGCCTGTCTGATAATCCTAATGTACTCGGTCATCGGTCAATGCCAATTATTCCAATAAATGGCTTAAATTGGGTCAATTAATGGTCCAACTCAGTCGTGAGTCAGCATGTGCTGTTGTCAAACTTGTCCAGATTTTATTGACTTCACTTCCTCATAGTGCACATTCACGCTGTGTTTTGTTTTGTTTCCTGAGATCAGTAACATCACCGTGGACGTACAGACGTTTAAAAACTTCATCCCACTGGCCTTGTTGACCTGTAAGTCACAGTTTCAGTGATTAATTTTGTATTTGAAGGAGGGGGTTATGAAGCGGGAAGCAAGGCTGCTTCTCCACCCTCCCTCTCTACAGCACCATCACCCCCCTCTCCCCCTCCCCACCTTGTCCATATTAGGGCAAAACTCAGCCAACCTCCCGCTAGCTGATCTCAGCCCCACATGGACCCCCTCCAACACGCCCTGCTGTCACATTTGCTGTGGCGACGGGAGCCTGAGGGAGTCGCAGCTCCTCTAACCCAGTTTGAAGGCCTGTTTTCTGGCCAGTCAAAACATCAGACGGATTTTAAAAATGGATAGAGGAAGTCGAGGCTGATGATGATGTTGTTGTTTTTGTTCCTCTGTGAGGGGCCATGGTGTTGTGTTTGACTGACTGGGACTAACGCCTCCTGGAAAACACTTTTAAACTTAAATACTTTACATCCTGAGCTTTAGTGATGTCATGCAGGTTCCTCTTTCTGTTCTGCTTGAATTTGTAGTTTCAGTTTTTATGACAGTTGTTATGACTCTTGGTTGTGAAGGCCCAGGCAAAAGGTCACAACTTGTCCAGGAAAAGTTGTGCTAAAATTAATGAAGTGGACAGAAATCATGAAATTGACAGAAACTCTCCGTCTTGAATGTCAGCTGGTGGTGTAAAGCTGCTTTGAATAACACCGGTAGTGAAATGCACCGGTTAAACATCTGGTAGGTCCTCGGTAGTCATTTTCCTCGAGATTCCCCAAACAAAAGTTATTTTTGTCACCGTTGTTCATTTTGGTTTCCTTTAGTTTATTTAAAAAATCTTCTCAGAAGAAAAGGTGCGACTTAGCTGGGTGCAAATATGATTTTTCTCTTTTTAATTTGAGAAAAAAAACACAATCTTGAACTACATTGACCATGGTTTTAGTTGCAAATGCTAATTTCACACATAAATTATACAATAAACAATGGAAA
>JAOWBL010003357.1:0-12413 GCA_028564865.1 Zenarchopterus dispar | reverse complement strand
ATATAAAACAAAGAAATATAACAGTGTAATGTAATTATTTCAGAACTACTCTCAGCACTTAGTTGAAATGTAATCATTTAGAAATGCAAATGCTATGTAAGTTTTACTAGGTTCGTCATACAATGCATTGAATAGCAAAATGTGATTTAATTGTACTATAATGGATTATTTCAAAATGAAAAATTGAATTGTACCTTATTCTAATATTTTAAAATACTTTAAATGAAAAAAAAAGTTTTAACATATTCTACACTAAATCATCTTCTGTTGAACAAACTCCAGGTCTACTCTGTATGTTCTTCAACCAACTCTCTCTTTGATTTATGATTTAGCTGCTTTTACAATTAAGGGCTGCTTGACTATGTGCTACTATAAGAACCCTTCATTGGAAATGTTTATCTATCTATTTTCAGAATAAATGAAGACAAGTAAAAAAAAAATTCAGTTACTTATATGTATCAGAATTTAAGACTTATCTATTAAGTAAAAGTTAATAAAACTGATAGTGTTGGTAAAGAAACCTACTTATTATAGGCGAAAACATCTTCAGCAGGAATCAGAAATAAATTACCTGTTACTACCATTGTTGTTCGTAAGAAAGTCAACAGTATTGTTTTTTTTAAATTTCTGTTGTTATATCTTTTAAAAAAATGTAATCTAATTGTAGTCAAGTAATCCTTGATAATGTAAGTGTAATCTAAAACAGTATCTTTGAAATGAAACGTTCTTCAATTTTGTCTGTGTTCACTGAGTCTCCTGTGATGCATGATCAACAGTGTTTCACCACCAGCTTTCATTCTTCTCAGTATGTCAAAGTGATGCCGGCAGGTGGCCAGTGTTATGATCCTGGCCCTTTCTTCCCTGCTGTTCCTCGTCACATGACTAGGATGGGAATCAGCAGGAGACGTGATCTGTTACTTCGACCTGACTGGCTGGTGACCGGAGGGCTGCTGTTTGGAGCTGTGGTCATTGTCTGTTTATGTGTTACACTGCTGGTTAGTTTCCAAACACCGTCTGCCACAGCATAGTAAAACTGTCTTCAGAGTGTTCTGCACATTCATGCATCTATTCTGCATGTAGATCTTGTTCCGGGAATATGGGTGGCCGGGGAAGGAGCCGGCCAAAGCACAATATCGACTCTTGCAGATGGCTTACCAAATGGATGACTATGCATCAAAAGGCTCCAGGGTGATGTCATTCAGAAAGATTCATCGCAAACAACAAGCAAGGATGACACAAGATTGTGTTCAGCCAGGTGAAATGTTCTAGTTATGCGTCACACACAAACATGCCCACTCTGTTCATTCATCAAAACCCTTCAGAACAACACATTTCACTGCTTTCATCCCATCATGACATGTACCACCTTATCAGTGTACTTCCAGTGTGTACTTGTAACACAAACTGTATATTCACGTGGGAACTCTGAAGACCAAGAGGTTATGGCTTCTTATGCAAGACAGGCAGTGACCTTAGGGTGGTGCTCCCACCCAACCAATTACAGCTGAAATGCTCACGTCACATAGCTGACCTCACGTGCAGAGAGTAATAGTAAAATTGAAAACAGTACAAGTATCACGTCACAGGTCCGTTTCTTGGGATTGTTATTGTGCTGCATCTGATGTGAATATATACAAAAAACAGATGCACAGACCAAACATTAACATTCAAGTGGTTGTTCCAAAACATGCACACAAGTATACATCACATTCTGAGCTCAATAAATGATTTTTTCAAATAGATTTTAGCAGTATTATAATTGCTCTCCTTCTGCCTCTTTATGTTTTTAATTTCTTGATTGCAGTCTCCACAGATGCATCTGAGGAGTTCTGGGATTATGAACACCAGGTGGATCTGGAGGCATTTAGCAGCAACACCTTTTACAGCCTTCTGCTCAAACAAAGCCTGTCTGTCACAACACGACTGGGGCAGCTCACCGCTGAGGTCTGCAGCTATTTATTTATCGTCAATTTAAACAAACAGCATATGCTCTCTAGTCTCTTTCACACACACTTTGATGTATGGACTATACTGCTTTCTTTTGGAATCGCTCTGATTAAATGCAGACAGCCACAAATGCCCACATTATGGTTTTATGGAGCAGTTATGACTGACTTAATGTAACAGGAACCTTTAAGCAGCAATTTATATATTTTTTTTGAATTTATGTGCCAGGAAAGCCCCCTTAAAACAAACACATAGCTATATTTGCATGAACTTTCAGTTATTATATCTGTATTTTCCAAAAGAGAAATGTAGAACACTCATTATCTACCTCTTACAACTAACTATTAAAAACATTTTGTAAGACTATGTCTTTCTCTATGAACCTAGTTATACACATGAAATTATTGTATACTCAGTGCCATTCTTTTATTTACACAATTAAATCAGCGTATGTGAGAAGTGGGACTAGAAGGTGTGTTGCAATGACAGATATGTACAAGTGTATTGGAGACAAGAATTGAGTCATTTAATTTGATTGGAAAGCAAAAAATGCAGATTACATACTTACAGTTCAGTGAGTTCAGGAAAAAATCTTTACATTTGCAGGTGATGTGGTCTTCATAGCTTCAATAAGCCATCCCCGCCAGCAATTTACATTTGTAAATTGAGCTTGCAAAAGTAGTAGCTTATTATTTGATGTTTAAAACATCCCTACCTGGAATTCAGGGTTATGTTAATTGAAATCCTCTCAGAGTGAACAGTTATGATTACTGTGTTTGGAAGGACCTCTGGAATTGGGTAGGTGCTAATCTATGGTGCTAAAATTCTAGGGCCCTCAAGCATTTAGAGACTTGATTTACACACTTACATCATATTATCATCTTATTTTGTCAAATCATCTTTCAGTAGCCTGTGGTGGATGGTGAGCTATCCAAGATGTACCCCCATGACTTTAAAAAGGGATATACTGGTATAGATAATGGATGGATGGATCTTTAATCAGAAGTTTGAGTCTTTAACCTTTGACTTTCTTAGCTCAGCAGAAAGACTGGAAGTGGGAAAACAGCAAGCCTTATTTTGGCTAAGATAACACAAATCTTTTAAAAATTCTTTTAAATTCCACAAATCAAGAGCTTTTTTTGACTCATCTCTGCAAAAACTGAAGTAAAATCAATAACATGTAACGTGGGTTATCTTGATCCTGTGCAGGAATTTCCTCAGACAGATTGACTTCATTGACTTCAAAGCAAAAGTACAATTGAAAGAAATAAGTGAATATGTCTTATCTTCTTATTGAATTCCTTTTGAGCTATTGGTGTTATCTTAGTTTGAGGCTAGAGTCTGGATGCCTTTGTTGAAAGGAAGATTCCATGAATGCACGTTCCTTCATGTTTTTTTACACATACCTTCATTTCCTCTGAGCAGTGCTCGAGTAACTTGCTTCTTATCTCTCCTTTGTATTTTCTTTCACCAGCTTCTGACCCTTCCTCACAGGCCTCGCTGATATAGTTCAAGCCCATTGTAACTGATTAAGTATCAGAAGTGATACTCTTGTTTTTTATTTCTTTGCCCTGTATTCTTCCTGTTTTTACCATGAAATTGCTGGATGCTGTGTACAAGACAAGAGATTATTTTTCCAGCCCCGAGGATAGCTGAAGTGATAAAGATGTAAGAAGAGATGACATGCCGCAAACGTTCATGTTTCATGAGAGTCACGAGATGCGTTCTGGCTGCATGACTGTAGGATTAGAGGTGTGATCCAATTACCACCCTCTTCTGGTGATTTTTTTTCTTCCCATCTCTATATATGTTTTTGTGTATCCAGGTAAAGGAGCTATATCAGGGAATGCTCGAGAAATTGCATCTACTCCATCCACGCATGATGGGCGAGGAGAGGGTGGGGGAGGGTTATGAGAGGATGAGGAGAGAGATGGAGAGAGAAGTGGTGCGACGAAAGTCTTTGGCCTCACAACTGAGGACTCTACTTGACAGTCAACTGCAGGTTTATATTGCAGTATATCAGCATATCTAACATTATATATGATTATAGAATTAGTTTGGAAAAAAATAACAAATCCTTGTATATACAAATACATAAAAATAATGATAGATATCAGTATTTGAATAAAAAAAATAACATCTGAATTTTATATAAGTCATTAAAAGGAATAAAGAGTTAAGCATTATTTGTGATATTTGAGTCAGCAGCACCAACAATGCCTAAACAATGTCACCTTCAAGTACTCAAACAAGAAAATTAAATTCACTAAGAGCACAACTTACTCAGTGGTGACTGATTTCCTTTAGGTCATGATGAGAGAACAGCAGGCCAAGCAGAGGGTGTACAGCTTGTTCATGTCTCAGCTGAGAGAGTGTACGAGGCTCCTGCCCAAGATTTACAACAGTAACCAGCCTGTATGTGAGCTGCACCAGCAAATGTAAAGACTTATTTTTATATATTTCATAGGAATCAGTTTCATGTGTTAAAGCAGAACCTTCACGTAAATTCTAGCAAATGTTCAATCTGTTTTCCATTTCTATCAGTTCCATCCAGAAGTTGACTTCCCTTGTGGATGAGATGGGAGAACTGGTGTCTGCAGAGTGCCATCGTCAGGGGGCATGGGGGTTGTTGGGTGAGGGTACAGGGGCCACGCTACTTTGCCCTGATACAGGAACTGTCCTGACTAAAAGTGACATATTTGGTGAGTTGAAGCACCTGCATGAAACAGTAATGGTAAAGGTAAACATTGAATCCCATTGAAACAGCGACATCTACTGTCAGAGACAAGAACTACCACACAAAGACAACACGTTACAAAGGCCTCTGTAGACTTATAGCATTGTTAATTACAACCTTGTAAATGGATAAAACACATTACATGTGGTACTGAGTTTTAAAAAAAGGTGTTTTCCATTTTAATAATATCCGTATTCTGTAAGCCAATTGATCACTGGTGTTCTTCGTCACAGCACTGCTCTGCTAAGTCTGTCTACCCAGTATGCAAATGAGCTTAAGTCATCATGCTAATCATTTTCGGTTGGATGATTGCTCAAAATAATTTTGTCTTCTTCGTCACTCTAGGTCCTGATGGGTCTCTGCGTCTGTCCCGGGCACTTCACTGTGATTCAGTGACTGGTCTTATACGGCCCAATGCTCACAGTCACATGCTGCTGAGCAGTGGCCACACCATGGCAGTGCCGCCTGACTTCTTCCTTCACCCGCAGACTGGCAGAGTTATGCCCATCACTGGTAACGTGGCCTATGATCCCACCAGCTCTACATTGGTGCTCACAACTGACCTTTGTACAGGTAACATGAAGGGAATAAGGGAGGAGGGTCAGAGGGGACATCAAATGAGATCAAAATTTTGTTTAGAGGACCTTGAAGTGTGAAACAAAAAAAGTTATTTAATAAAATCAGGAGCTGTTTTGCAACTTTTCCAAACTGGAAGAAGCATGTTTTTGCAAAATACAAAAACTGAAGGAGTCCTGTGGGCCAAGTAGGCATATTTATGCTACAAGATATTAGATTAGTGATAAGATGTTCAGGTGATTTTACAAGTGTGAAGGTTGAGAAGCTTGGACAAACAAAGTCTTAAATTACAAATGTGAACTAATAGAATGGATAGACGAATGGTTAAAAACAATAAATTATGATAAAACTATAACATTTGTATCTTTAGAAGTGTATTTTGTCCAAATAGCACGGTGACCTGCTGGATAAAATTGGATGCTACATATCTCCAATGCAGCTGTTTTGGCACTTATTTTTTTCCTGTTATTATTTCTCTGAATGCCATACTCACTCACCATTTAAATAGCAGTCCACAGGCTGGGCTCATTACATGAATGGGGTCTTGTTTGGCATATGAACCTCAGTCATCTTGTATCCCAAGCAAGGGTCGATCTCCGGCCACTGCAAGGCCTCTCAAGATGCAGATTAACAGTCTCTCTCATTGCTCATGCTGTATGGCCTCATTAGCTATAAGGAGTCTAAAAATATAACTTTTTAATATTTCACACAACAGTCTGACTTGCTTGCACATAAACATTATAACTAGAAGACAAAATGTAATGTAAGAACAGACACCAATGTTAGCAACTGATCAGCATTTAGATTTTAGAAACACAATCATTTGTTGTATGACAAGTGTCAAAATTTGATTAAACCACCATTTTCTTAACTGATCATCTAATATATTTTGATTACGGTAATTCTGTGTGAAAAATCCCTCAATTTAAGCCCAATATAAGAAAACACCTTAGCTACAGTTTGACAGTTCTAACCGGATGACTACAAAACTATGAGACAAAATAACCGCAGCCACTCCCAGACAATAGGATTAATTGCGTCCATTAAAAGTCACTTATACTGATGGAAAATGACACCATAAGATAATGAAATATTTACAAACATGTTGAAATGTTGAGATTGATGACACACAATCTCTAAGTTAATATGGGCCATTTTTATTCTAGGTGACAACAGAAAGTGGGACAGTCCCCTTCTTCCTTTCATTCCTTACCCATCCTCCAGGCACTCAGACCAACCTCTGCCCAGCACTCGATTCAAAGGTCTCAGAACAGGCCAGAGATTGCAACTTGGCGCTCCCATGGCAGACCCTGACACAGGGGTCCCAGTGCCTGTTTTGGCTGTAACCATCCACCCACAGAGTGGATTAGTCTATCCGCTGGGAAGGCTGCATGTCTGCCCAATTACCCGTCTGCCACAACCCATACAGATGGGTTATCCCATGCTGGACTCGAGGACGGGGAATGTTGTGCTCACGATTGGGGTCAGTTTAGATCCAGTAACAGGTTAGTCCTGCTTGGGGTTGCTCAGTGCAAACTATATGTGGGTTTATGTAGCTTCAATCATTTGAAATCATTTTGTGCTTGTGTAGGAGATGTGCTGCCAGTAGGTGGAGTCCTGCTGGGTGAGTCCTTCATTGAACCTCTGAGTGGAAGGGTGGTGAGAGTGGGAGGAGCCAGCATGAGGGCTGGACAGCTGGTACCCAGTGCAGGAGGATACCAAACTTTACTGGACAGCAAGGTGCTTGATTAGCTTACTTGTGTTTGACTAGATTAAAACGTGTCAGAAGTTGAAAGATAAGTGCAGTGATGACTGTGATATACTTCATTCATCTTCACTCTCTCCACAAAGATCCCCTGCTCTATGTTGATGTAAATTTAATAATAAAATGCATGCTTGGATAAACCTTTTGATTGAATATTTTCACCTAAAGTTCTATTAGGAAACAATCTGTGGAGTCATGATGCCCATATTGTATTTTAAACATGACAATGCAACATTTCATGTTATGAATCAAATCAAAAAAAAAAAAAAAAAAAAAAAAAGAGAAAAAGAAAAAGAAAAACACTTGACATTAGTGTTTGTTTTCCAGGTATTGGCAGTAATGTTCAAAGCTTTGGATCTCCTGAAGCTGCTAACAGAGGAGTGGGGTTCAGATCCAACTTTGCAAAATACACAGTTCCATCCTGGCAGTGAAAATGCAAGTGCTCGACAAGATCATCTTCTAGCTGCAAGCAAAGAACTTGAGCAAGCCTGGGGAAGAAGCCTGCATTGCCAGCTTCAGTTACAGACCAGACTGGAGATGCTACTCGACTATGTTGTGGGTCTTCAGCAGGATGGAGGCACTTTGGGTAAGAAAGTGCCAGTGACAGAAGTGAAAGATTGCTATTATTTTTTTTCTCTCTGTTTATATCCTTGTTGGTTCCTTATCTCCCGCACTCCGTTGCTCCATTTTCATTTCCTCATGTTGTGGCATGAATAATCTGTTCAGTGGTGAGCAGAAAGGTATGGGGTACTGGCCTGCTCTTGTTGACTCATCAAGGAAAGTTTCACAACTGATTGAAGGGAAGATTTTAAGCTTCAGTTTTTAGGCTGAGATGTTAAAGAAAGGCAGCTGAAGTGAATGAACTGGGAATTTGTACAACAATAAAAGAATACAATTAAGAAGAAATGAAGTGAAAACACGTGAGTGTTACAGAGCACATGAGTTAAAAGGTGTTCTGACATACCTAGTTTGGGTCAAATCTCTCACAAAGCTATTTTGCTGTTTAGTCCTGGAAGTTCAATTCAGTTCAACTCATCTTTATTTATATAGTGCCAAAGCATAACAAACATAATCTTAAGGCACTTGAACAATAAAGTTCTACTAGTTTTAAAGTATTTAGGAAAATAACAATATGCTTTGCTAAGGAAACCAACAGATTGGATCAAAACTTTCCTTATGTACAATTCCATCCCAAGCAAGCATTAGGTAATGGTGGAGAGGAAAAATTCCCCTTCAACAGGAAGAAACCTCTGTCAGGACCAGAGTCAGGAAGACCCGCCAGCTGCCTCGAATGATTGGGGCTTGAGAAGACAGGAAAGAAGAGAACAACAACAACAACAGATCAGGAGCACCTGCTGGGAAGAACGACACAGCTTGAATTACACAACAATGATGTCATTAACAGTGTAGGAGTAGAAGAGAATAAAGTGAGGTGAGGTACATCATGGGAGGTCTCCCAGCAGTCTAGGCCTATAGCAGCACAACTAAGGGATGTTTCAAGACACACCTATGTCATCCCTAACTAAAAACTTTATCAAAAAGGAAGGTTTTAACCTGAATCTTAAAGGCAGAGAGGGTGTCTGCTTCACAAACACAAACTGGCAGTTGGTTCCAGAGGAGAGAGGCCTGATAACTGAAGGCTCTACCTTTGACTCTACATTTAAAAGCTCTAGGGAACTCAAGTAAACCTGCTGTCTGAGAGCAAAGTACTATGCTTAAAAATGCGGAACTATAAGCCCCTCCGTGTGAGATGATTGATTCAGTTGTGCAAATTTCAATGAATTGATGGTTAAAACACTTGAGTGTTTCCACTAATTTAAAATGTTCCCTGCACAGCGTAGATTTGAAAGCATTAAGAAATAAAGAAAGTCACAGACTCAGAGTCCACTGTTTATTACATTTTGCATTTAACGTAAATAACAATGAAACAGAAAGGGTCCATTTTACCACTGCGTCATGCTAGAGAAAGAAGAAAGAAAGAAAGAGAAGAAGAAGAAATAAGAAATAGAGAAGTCTTGTTCACTGCTGATTTCTCCTCGTTTCGTCTTACCAGAGAAACCACAACTGTGTTGTGTGAGTCGTTCAAGACCTGTGTTTTCTCACACTAGCTAACTCAACCCCCTCATTGTGTGATCACAGGAATTTTCCATCACAGAGATAACTACTGAAAAGCTATATTTCAACAACAGCCATCATATTATCTTAATTAATCTAATCCACAAGCAGTGGTGCATAAACATTAGCTTAAAATACCAAAAAGTGGGAAACTCCTGCCTCGTGGGTAAAACCCTTTGCGTGTCTTATAATTTTTCTCCACATTTTAGCCACTTTGAAACACCACAATGGCTAATATCAGCCCCTGTGATATTACCTGTGCCCTTGCTAATCTACTTATGATCTGCATGGTTCGGTTTCTTGTGGTGCTTACTATGTTTCACAGATAAATCATTTAACCTGAATTCTGTTTCAAATTCCTCAATTTAACACTTCTTATTTGTTCATTTAACAAATAATTTAGATGAATTTTACTATTGTGCTTACACAGAGTGAGCTTGTGCTGTGTAAAAGAATGTTTTCAGCATTAATTTAAGGAAGTAAAAAAAATCTTTGTTTATGTTTTCTTTCAATTTAACATATGTATATCTTACATATGTGGTGCTGTTTAAATTAGGAGAGATGTCTCTTCCAAGTTCAGACATGTATTTGCCTGCTCTGTTGGGGATGGAGTACCCTGATCCTATGGGATCAGGTCTCACCGTGCCTGTGCTTGGGTGTCAGATTGATCCAGCCTCTGGGAATCCAATTCCCTTGGCTGGAACCATGGAGGATCCAAATGGAAAAGGTAGTGCTGTGAAACAACCTGTAGCGTGTGATGATCTATGGTGACATCTCATTCATTATCAACAATATTACACCATAACATAAATTGTGAATTTGATGTCTCTACCTTGCACTTCACAGGGCTTGTTGCAATCTGTTATGCGTCTCAGGCTGTCGATCCGGTCACTGGCCAGTTGGCCCCAGTAGCTGGAATAAGGCTGGACATGTTTAAAAAAAACATTGTTCCTGTCACTGCCTCATACTGGCTAATGGTGGCAGAACAAACTGATAGTGTGCAGGTGGGGGATAAGTATAAAAAACATATTTTTATATTTGCTTCCACAATGAAATCTTTTCATATAGCAATACATTTTGAGATTAAAATTCTTTCGGCTTAGTTTCTACTTGTTTTTGTGTTGCAATCATGTCAGAGCAAAAGGATATTGCATTGAACTCATGAAACTAATTGTGTTCATTTGATTCTTTCTAAGGGTATTTTAAATGGGCAGAATGCAATATTATTACATGTTATTTTGCTTTATACACCAGGTAGAGGCCCTGCAGAGGGAAGTGTGTGTGAGAAACTCTTATTGGCAGCAACAAAGGCAGCGGGATGAAGATATTCTTATTGATCTGGACGCAGCCTTACTCCAGTGTTTCCTTCGGATCACAGATACAAGCACTGATCAGGTTAGCAGCATTTTGATTGGAAATATGTTTTGTGGTCCCTATGCAGTCTGCAAATGGACTGAGTTTTATGATTATATATATATAAGAAAGGAATGCCATGAATACTGTTGCAAGCAGCACAGGAAAATAATATTAGTGCAATTTTCAAATCCTGAAAGTAAATCCAGGATTCAAATATTTATCTGCGTGTTTCCAGTTTCCTTTCCTTTGGCTTTCATAGTAGATGTGTCTGTGTTGGCATGTGGTTTGAGTGGAAATATTTGACACCTTGTCATGTTCAAAGTCTAAGCTGGCACTCTCCTGCAGGTCCAGTGGGCAGGGAAGCAGCTGAGGGAAGCAACCATGGAGCTGCAGGATGCAGCACAGACTGAGGCCCAGAGAAGAGCTGCTCAGTGCTCCTACTTGGCATTAATCCTGCCCCCATATGTGTTAAATATCCTCACATTTGGTAATTTGCCTTGCCAACTGGAAGAATGAGGGAAAGCAAGTAGAAAATGACTGTGATGAGTAGCAGCGGCATTAACGTCATTGCCTTTCAAAGGGGAGACAAAATACGGCAGTATCTCATATTACACTCTAAGGAATTTACATAATGACACTGTGCCATATTTTATTTAGGTTGGCACCACATACAGTTATAAATACTCGTCTGTGTTTAGGTGACGAGGATGAATGGGACCAGCACTGTGTTTGGCACTCAGCGCTCATGTCTGGTCTTGATAAGGTGGATGTGTATATGGATCAGCTGCAACAAGACAAAGAAAAATGGATGACACAGCCAGGAGTGTGGTCTACAAAACTCCACGCAATGGTCAGAAAATGGCATTGTGCTATTTTTTCTTACACAACTTACAGTTCCTGACACGTTTTGACACAAATGTTCTCTTTTTTTTCCCGGCTGAAATGAAAAAATGCATGCCATTGAAAGCTGGGCAAGGATGTACCTTTATATTATATATGACATGCACTCCAAATCATTATTGTCAAAATCTAAATAAGGAGCCTGTGGTTATTTGCCTTTGAGGAGAGAGAGCTGAGACAGAGAGAGCTGTGGGAGCAGTGTAGTTCCAGACAGACAGAGCTGGAGACTGCACTTAGTTCATTGCATTTTGTGAGACACCTTTCTCAGCTGCGTGCCGACACTGCACAGGTAAAACTACAAACACACTACATTGATTGACAGATTATCTCAGTACAGCAAAATATATAATGAGGACAAATTGATTAATGTTAATGGCCTTAATGTTCTGGTTACATGCATAGGTATAACTTCTTGTACTTGTCTGTCCAGGCAGTACTATGTGGGAACTTTTGGTTCAGGGAGTATGGTCTGGTCCAGTGCAGTGGTCATAAACCAAATATGAGGATGATGGGTTTGCTCCAGGAGAGAGCATTGCCTGTGCTCAAGAGACTGAGCCAGCTGCTGGAAGAAAAACAGCCAACCAGCTTTTCCCCTAATACCTGCAATCAACACATCTCTGGTACCGAAGCAGTGCCAGACAGTGGTGCAAAATTTATCACATGATCTACATGATGCATGTTGCTTTGGAGAAAATGTTTTGATATGTACTGGAATCTTTTGTATTTATGCCCAACATTTCTTGCAATCAACAAATCTCAATGATGGCATGAAAACCAAACTTTCTTCCAAGGACCCATATCTTAGAAAAGTGTTTGTAGTTGTAGAGTCAAATTCCACTGATACTGACTGTGGCAGCAAACATTTAATACAGAATCTTTATAGTCCTTCTTTTAAGAAAAAGAAAGGACACAGTGAAATTCTTTTATCGTTGACTGTTAATCTCTCTCTCTCTCTCTCTCTCTCTCTCTCTCTCTCTATATATATATATATATATATATATATATATATATATATAT